>JASSUY010045685.1:9416-34053 GCA_032466535.1 Forpus xanthops
GAGGTCTCCACGCAGCCTTCTCTTCTCCAGGCTGAACAGCCCCAACTTTCTCATCCTGTCTTCATACGGGAGGTGCTCCAGTCCATCTTACACATTCTCCTTGTTGTATTTTCCCAGGCTGAAGAAACTGATGTATTTTATTCTCACATCAAAGAAAATCCATCCCAAGACTTTAGACAGCTTTAGGCTATCCTCCTGAGTGTCCCTTCTGGCTTGTCAATAATCTTTTAGAGATGTGGGCCAAGAACCATGCACAGAGCAACACCTGTGTCATGGCTGTGAGCAGTTTGGTTTTGCTTTTAGTTCTTTGCTCATTGTTTTGCTAGATTTTTAAAAATTTTTCTCTTTTTTCTTCTCAGTTTAGTTAGTAGCTGTATTAGAGAAAGGGAAGTGTTTCTGTGCTGGGCAGTAAACTATGCCTGAGCTAGTGCAGTGGTCTTGAAAAGGTACTTGAAAGATCTCTTACTACCTGCTAATGTAAGTCTGTGATTCCTACAGGTACATCAAAGTTGTGTTTTACCTTTTTACTGGTCTTTTTGTTCTTTGCAGTATGTTCACATGCTTTGTTCTTTCTTTCCTTTATGATATTCCTTACTTTTGCAGTTTCACTGCCTTGTCTCCTATTCTGTGCTAAATTGTAGTGGTGGTTTTTACCCCACACTTCATTGTCCTCATGCAGCCACCTGTCTGCTGTGGATTCTGGGTAATATGGTCCTTTTTATTCCAAAAAGTGCAGACATCTTTTGGTAGATGGTCCTTTAAACAGTATGGCAATAGTTACTCTGTCAGCCTGTAATTAAAGACTTGAAAGCCTAAATGCTGTCCTCCCACCCTGTGCTGTGGGCTGAGTCTTCAACATTATCCCTTAAATCAACTGTTACTGATGGACATTTATTTCAGGAAACTTCATGGTTTTATTTGGCTTATTTCCAAAACACTTCTGGCACAGTTTTCAGTAAGATGTTTAGTTTGCATCTGCCTTTGAAGTTTGCTATGCTTGTAGTCCTTGTGTTTTCTGAGGTGGTTTTTCGGTCTTTCATGGTTATAAGGTTCATGGCTTTGGCTTAGAATTGAAATTACAAAATTAAAATATTAAGATGGCGTTTCAGTGGTTTAAAAAGGTCAGACAGGCCTATGAGTCAGGTTCAGGAAAATACATGTGATCCTACTTCAGTTGCCAGTGCAGGGATTTACTGAATGTTGAGCAAGGAGGGAAATCTGTGTATCTATGTAAACATCACGAAAGCAAACCATTATTGGTGTTCATTTCAAAAATGAGGCTGCACAACAGCTGTAACTGTTTTCAAGATGCCCTATAGCTAGTTTCATTCTTACACCAAATGTGTTTGTAGCTTTTCTTAAAGCTCCATCTACTGGAGAGGACCAGCTACAAATGCTTTACTTCGCACTGATGACAGCAGTCTTGCTGTTAGCTGTAGAATTATCATAAAGCTCTAAAAAGTACACATTTGTCATAAAGAAAGAATATATCATACAATCATAGAATGGTTTGTGTTGGAAGGGACCTTAAAGATCATCCAGTTCCAACTCCCTGCCACGGACAGGGATGCCTTCCGCTAGACCAGGGTGCTCCAAGCCCCATCCAACCTGACCTTGAGCACTGCCAGGGGTAGGGGAACCACAGCTTCTCTGGGCAACCTGTGCCAGGGCCTCACTACCACCCTCACAGGGAAGAACTGCTTTTTCATACCTAATCTAAATCTCCTCTCTGTCAGTTTAAAGCATTCCCCCTTGTCCTGTCACTACATGCTTTGTAAAAAAGTCCCTCTCCAGCTTTACTGTAGCCCCCCTTTGGCACTGGAAGCTGCTCTGAGGTATTCCCAGGCCCTTCTCTTCTTGAGGCTGAACCAGCCCAGCTCTCTCAGCCTGTCTCCAGAGCAGAGGTGATCCAGCCATTGCAGCATCTTCATGGCCTCCTCTGGGCTCGCTCTTCATGTCCCTCTTGTGTTGTTACCCCCAGAGCTGGACACAGAACTGCAGGTGGGCTCTCATGAGAGTGGTGTAGAGGGGGAGAATCCCCTCCCTCAGACTGCTGGGCACATTGCTTTTGATGCATCCTTTTGGTGTGTAAGTTAGATCTCATTAATCTTTTGCCAGTTATCTGGTGTGAGACGGGCCTAGTTCATTTGTCAACAACAGTCACAGTGTCGGCACACGTCAGTGCCAGACAGTGGAACCTGTAATAGATATTTAACAGCTGTGTCTGGTCACCAGTGTAACTGGAGTCTTTCAATCTTGCCTTGCAGCTGTGGTGTAAGAGTCACTGTGGGACATTTCTTCCTTATCTTTATCTAAACTGAACATTCCAACCTGGACGTTTACTTCTTTCATCATAGCTATCAGTGTTTGTCATTGGTGTGACCTCATCTACTTCAGACTGCAGTAGTGATGTTATGGCTATTGTTCCTAAGGCTTCTGCATGACAATTTGATGCATACTTATGCCAACGCTGCTTTATTTTATCAGGCCAGTTAATGAGTGTTAGCTATTTAAATAAGAAGGAATTAAACCCTGTAAATAAATGACAGAGAGTAAGACTGTTAAGTTCTTTATTTTCCATCCTCTGAAGTTGTGGACTTCTTTTAAATAGAAAATGTACATTAGGAGCAGAAACCATTCAAGTACATGTTTTATAGGGAGTGATAGATAAGTCTAGAATCTATAAAGCCTGTGCCTTTCAGCCATAATTTGTAATCACCACAATGCCATTAAATATTATGGGGACAAATAACTCCTAAGGGAGTACAAGAAGACCTAGCAAGAATTCTTACTGACCAAGGTACAGACTTACTGTAAAGGTGGTGAGGCACCGGAATGGGTTGCCCAGGGAAGTTGTGAATGCTCCATTGCTGGCAGTGCTCAGGGCTGGGTTGGACATAGTCTCGGGTGGCATGGTTTAGTGGGAGGTGTCCCTGCCCACAGCAGAAGGGTTGAAACTAGATGATCTTAAGGTCCTTTCTAACCCTAACTATTCTATGATTCTATGATAGCAGGTCGGGATGATGGTGTCTTTGCATAGCTAGATGCTGCTGGCTCTCTAAAGATGCAGCATGCAGTGCAAACATAGCTGAAAAGCTGACCTTTGCTTTGGAATCCTCCTTAATGGGTGCTTCCATGGGCTTCCCTGTTTGATAAGTAGGTTTTTATTACATATGTAGTGCAAAATGTTTTCTATACTTGAAACTTTCCTTTGTAGCCCTACTCAGCTTTTTCAAAAAGTTAGCTCTGTTCCTCAGCCCTTAGTCATACATGAAGGTGGATCTGTCCTGGAGCAACTGAATGCCACATGTTGGCAGTGAACTGATGCTGCTGAAGGAAGCGGAGTGTTTACTGAAGTTAATAGTCCCCTATAAAAGAAAGGCTGCTTGCAATGCCAGCTTTCAGAGAGCTCCCATCTGAAACAAGTTTGTCTGTAAACTAGGTGGACTCCCAGATCTTCAGGGAGAGGCTATGTAAACAGCTGTGTGTGGCACCTGGTATGTCTCTGAGCAGCAGCATGGAAGCCATGTACTAAGATGATATTTCATTATTCCTTGTCTAGTCTTTCAGGAGCTGACTCCAAAATGCACTGATGCCTATGACATCAGTTTCATGTGTTCTTCCATGCTTCTCTGTATGCTGCAAGGAATTTACTGCATGCTCCAGAACAGTGGAGTCTGCCCTGACGCAAGGATCTTTGATTCTATGACATAAGACACTGGCTTGTCACAGGCAGGGAGACGGGTTGGAAATTCTTATTTTTCTGTGATAGTTATTTTAGTGCAAAGCTGTAGTAGAAATTCTTCAAGTTCTGTTAGATTTTCATAAAAGAGATAAAGGCCTCAGTTTGACTCATTTGCTCAGTCTTGCCCAGGGACTGTTTTTATCACCTGCTTCTCACTCAGGTGCTGGCTTTGAGCAAGCAGCAAGAGCCATTTCTTTCACAAGATTGGAATTGAACGTACAGGCTGCTCTTGCAGAGATCCTCCTCTGCTTTGTTGCCTGACAACATTCTCTTCAGCAATACTGTGGTTCTATGCAAGGATGCTGAAGTGCCAATAGAAAGGATACAAGTTGAATGGAAGTGCAGGGTTCAGGAAAGGGAGAAAGAAAATTAAACTGTGAAGTTGAGGGAGAGGCTAGGAATCCTATGCAAAATGGGTTGTGTTGTTTCATCTCTAGCTAATAAATTTCAGTTAATTTTGTTGTTACTTCAAAGCTGAGGAGCTCAAGGAACAATTGCTGATATAATTATGGGGCTGAAAGGGTTCAGGAAGACAGCAGGGGCAGTGATAAAGAGAATATTTTACAAGTGAGTAGGAGCTGCGCAGTGTTCCCTCCTTACCCATCCCTGTCGCCATCACCATTTAAACTGCAGTACATTTCCTTTTCTTCAGACAAGTTACTTTTTTTTTTTCACACTGAATTCCTAGATAACCTTCCATAGCTGTATTTGTCCTATTTTTGTTTTTTTTAAGGAAGAGAAGTGTTTTCAGTGAAATTCTAGTTTTCCTTAGCAGCTGGAGAGGAGAAGATACAAAGCAGTCATGAGGCCCATAAGCCAGGGCTTTGCAGCAAAATGCTACAGTCGTACAGTAATAGCACCCGTGAAACATGCTGGTGTGTACATGAATGTTTCCAGTCACTTTGGAGGGCAAGAACTGCTGTACAGTTGAAACACCTTCACAAGATACTGCTTTTTTTTAATTGCATAAAAATGAACATGCTGTGACTCCTGAAGCAATTGAAATAACTGAAGTAATTGAAATAACTGGGAAAGCTGTATTGGAGCGTGACTGTTCCTGTTACCTCGACACTTATTCATGGCATTTTTTCCATCAGTATTAGGTTCTGTTCAGTGGGGCTCCCAAAATGTTGCCTCTGTTCTTGTGTAATACAGCTGCTTTTTGCAGCTTTGTATTACGGTCTTACAGTAGTGCAGATACTGCAAAAATGACCCAAGATGTATATATATCCATATTGAGCAAGTGGCAAGCATGGAATGCCTGTGATAACCTTATTATGTAAAAGTAGCATTACCATTCCCTGCTGTCACTGACTGCCTTGGTGTCTCAGCTTGTCAACTGCATCATTTATGTGTGGGTTTAAAGATCTCTGGAAATGGTTTAAAAACCTCAGTTTAAATCATGAAAGATGTCTGGCTAGGACAGAACTATGAAAAAGGGCAAATTGGCTTGGAAAGCTGTGCCAAGGCCCTCCTGTTCCAGCCTGCCAGAGTATTTCTCTGATAGTGTGGTGCTGTGTGGATCACCCAGGTTAGCATGGACATTTGGGGAAGCAGTATTGGCCTTGTAACAGTCTTCCAATACCTAAAGGGTGCCTTCAAGAAGTCTAGAGAGGAACTTTTTACAAGCATGTAGTGACAGGACAAGGGAAAATGGCTTTAAACTGAAAGAAGGGAGTAGATTAGATGTTAGGAAGAAATTCTTCCCTGTGAGGGTGGTGAGGTGCTGGTACAGGTTGCCCAGAGAAGCTGTGGCTGCCCCATCCCTGACAGTGTTCAAGGCCAGGTTGGATGGGGCTTGGAGCAACCTGGTCTAGCAGAAGGTGTCCCTGCCCATGGCAGGGAGTTGGAACTGGATGAGCTTTAAGGTTTCTTTCCAATGCAAACCATTTTATGATTCTATGGCCCTCAGAGACCTAAATTCTCTGTGTGAAGTTCAGCTGCTTTTGGGCATCTTCTGCATCAGTGATCATTTATGCACAGCCTGACTTCTTCATTTCACCAGATGGCTTTCACTCATGTCTCCCTCTATTACTCAAACCTTTTCTCAGACATACAGTGTGACTATGTGCTAGAAAAATGTTTATTGGACCCAAAGGGCTCTGCACTGATAGTTGTCCTTGAAGTGCAGCAAGAGAAAACAAGATACATCTGCCCTGATTGCTGTGGTCTCTCATTGCTTCTGAATTTATTCCCTGGCTTCAAGGCTTCTTTAGGTGCTGCTGTGAATTGGCAACAGAGAAGCACATCTTGGGGAATCCTCTGTGGCTCCTGGCAGGAAGGAGTAAAAAGGGACACCAGTGCTGTTGAAATTAGAGGCTATATTCCTTGCTTTGCTCCCAAGACTCTGATGTAACTTGTTCCTACCCAATTCTACCAGGGCAAATTTGGAGTAAAAGAGCTGAGTAGGAGGCTGTGGGCAGCGATGTCAGTTTTCTGTGCATTAGTAGAGTTTAATGGTGGGTCTGGTGGCTGGAGCGTTACAGGGGATGCTCCATAGCTGTGTGATGAGGGAGGACATAGCGCTACTGCCTGGAAAGCCATTACCATCTTCTGACTGGAGGTTTTTTACTCTCTGCAGTGATGTGGCCTGGATTAATGCCAGAATTGTGGAGATCATTTTGGACTTTATTCCTTGTTTTGACTGAAGTTATTTAGTCTCAGCCTTCACATTCACATGCTGCTCTTAATGTCTTCTTACTTCCCCTCTGTTATATCTGGCTTGTACCATGCCACGTGGATTGACTCCAGATCAAGTATTCCTAAAACCTCCCAGCTCAGACACCTAACAATAAAATAAATTATGTCAGTGGGAGATATGGCACTGGATTTAAACCAGTTGTCTAGTTTCGACCTCAGGTTTTTTTGCCTGTTCCTCTGTTTTACTTTGCTGAGCAGCTGATGAGGCTGCAGCATAAAAGCACAAAAAATAGTGACTCATAAGCTTTTAGCAGCAGACTGTGGGTATAAAATATAGCACGCTTTCATCATCCACAATATTTTTTTAAACAGAACAACAAAGGCCAGTGATTCACCATCAGCGTGGGTTATAGTGCATGCAGTTTTATCTTGGAGCCCTCCTGCGTCTGATTTCTTCTACCATTTAGTGAGTTTAACAACTCCCCAGCCCTCTCCGTTCCTTCTTGGTATTATATGTCGTAGAATTCATAGTAGCTGAGACCCTTGGCTGGCTTACGCATGCACATTTATGTTCCTATAAAATCTCCACAGACAGATGGAATGCTGTCAGGTTGAGCAGTTCTGTGTTCCTCCATGCTAAGGGGTATATGAATGAGGGCTTTGGTAGTTCCATAGTGGTCCATTTTGTATGTGTACTTCTATTTCAAAGAATTATGCAAAACCTGTATTTTATTTTTTTTGAGGTAAAATCCAGAAAATAATTGTAAGGAGGAGTCTAAATGTTGGTTCTGCTGCATGTGTTGGAAAAGGACAGTGAGGAAAAGGAAAGGAATAGTAGCATCAACATCAAGAGCTTTTTACACAGCGAGTAATTAGATTATAAAACTCAGTGCTACAGGATGTTATTGAGGCTAAAAGCTTAGTAGTATTAAGAAAAGGGATTATACATTGATTTGTATAATAAGAACAAGCTAAGACAAAAGTTCTTGCTGACACAAATGTTGCTGAGACACTGGATACATAGGGTGCTGTTTCAAGGCTTGTACTAATTGCTGCCTAATTTCAAGTGTCAGATCACACCTACGTGTCCCCCTTACCACAATCCCTTGTTGTCACCTATAACAGACCACAAGTGGAGGGGTCATACTAGACTAGATATACTTATGATGTGTTCCTGCTTGACACCTCTTTATTTTCCCATTTAGAAGAGAGTGATTCCCATTCTGCAGATGCCAAAACTGATGTCAGTGCTTTAATGCGTTGCCTTCAACTCTTGCCTTCAGTAGTCTGTACCTCTTAAGTACTGTTACTTGAAAATAAATCCTGGAATAACCTTCCTGAAAGCAGTAGCAGGATGGAGGGTGTTGCAGTAGAGAAGCAGGCAGTGCAGAGTTAGTGGAAGGGATAAACTTTCCTTTGATCCACTACTTGAGTTGTGTTTGTGCATGTGTAAATTTTACCATGGTATTTTACTTCATTAATGGGTAACCCACAGCATACATCAAAATATGATAATTTGTATAGGCCTAAGGAATACTCATCCTTAATATGTCAACCTGGTGCCTAGCCCCAAGTCCTTCTGTACTGTTCATATTATAAATTTATTCTGAACTTAATGATTTAAGCAGTTATGATCTATAAAGATTGCAGAGAAATGTGTTATCTGTGCTCCTGGTCAGGGTGCAGCACCAATGGGATCTGTTTCGTGATACCTTGTAATTCAGTAGCAATTTTTTAAAGCACTGAACTTTCTGTTGAAGTGCTGAATTGAAGCAAAACCTGATTTATAGAGCTACCATCTGCAGTCCCAGATGAATTTAACATTGTTCTACATTGCTGCTTCTCTGGATGCCTAATGAGGTTATTCCTAGGTTAATTTTTCTCCCAATGCAGTTTTAATTGGAATAGAATAAAGACAACAGAAGAGGCAAAAAAAAATTACTTAAGAAAATCCATTTCATGCTGCATCTGTGCTTTGTGGTAGAATGTTTGTTATTGCTGATAATTACTATTTTACATGAGGCACTTGTCTAATAGCATGTGTGTGTGTGTGAATCATCTGCAGAGCCTGCGGCAGCATTCCATAAGTGAAGTTAGCTCCAGCGGCTGAGTCGCTGAGTTTGCACCAGTGAGTTGCATTCCCATGTTATGTTGAATGTGAGGAAATACTAGTGTTCTTCAGCCCAACAAATCTTGGAATATAACAGGAAATATTTTTGCTTTTTTAAGGAATCACATATTGCTATTAGCTTTCCACAACCTGTAATAATTAATACACCGACGTATTCCTGATAAGGATCTAGCTGTGAATTATTTTTTCTCTTATGAGAAAGAAGAGGAATCATTCTTTAACAGAGCATGAAAGCAAAAATGAGGTTGAAAGTGGGATCTAATATTCAGAATGCAAGCATATGCTGTTTCTAGATATCAGTGTCTGACTGCGTGTGTGTTGAAGTGTTGCAGTCTGTTTTCTAGGATCACAGCGGTGATTTCCCCACTGTCAGTCCTCTTGTTAAGAAAACAAACAGCAAACCAGTCTAACCATTTCTTAAGAGGAAGATTATTTCAGCAGGATCTGTCAGGAGCCACTCCTGCCATTTCACCTTCTCTCAGGTGTGGACTAAAACCAGAATTTGCCCTTCCAAACTGGTAGTAAATGAATGTGTAGTGACCAAACTTAGTCAAATTTTCTTAGGCATGGAAAGGAATGCATTATTACAGAGCTGTACTGCTGCAGCTAGAAGCTAATTCGGCCTCCTTGCCTCAGGATCCTGCTCATCTCAATTCCTGTGGCATCTTGGAGTAGATGCTAGGAAGACTAGAGTGAACCTAAAACAGTGGGGTGGCCAAATTTGAGAGAAAGTGGGAAGCTTAGTTTGGTTCATTAGCCTCAGTGAAGAGGTTTATTCTTAATCTTCCAGGTTTTTGAAGCCCTGCCAAGCAATAGCTGACCCCCACTTTCTCCTCACCTCTCAAGCAGACCTCTGTAGGTTTTCTCAGCCAGGATGTTACTGGCTTGTTGTCGGAATCTGGTTCTTTCCCTTGGTTTTTGCATGGGAAAGTAATCAGGCTTTACTGCTGTTTTGGAAGTTGATACATCTGATAATGTGCCTGGGGTTTTCCGTCTGCAAAACACCATTTACTTCCAATTTGAAAACAGTTGTTTCTGCTCCTCTCTGATGAACCAATGTGTTCTGTGGATTTTAGTTCTCTTCTGGTCACGATAGTATTTCTAATTGTTCTTGCTTTAGCGACCAGTGAATCAGCAACAGATGGCCTGTTGCTTGAAACTTAGGTGGAAAGTTTGGATGCATATCAGAATGTCCCTGTACCTTGGCTTCAATACTGCAGTTCCACCTGTGATGAAAGAAGAGAGCAAACAATGAAGCAGAAGCAAAGCCCATCTTCTTAAGGGGTGTAGGGACCAGGCAGACTTGAGCTTTGAGTGACCACTTCCAGGCACCCCACTGCTGTGTTTGCGCAGCTTACTGCCACGTACAGTATCTGCCAGGCTTTCATCTCTGCACCTTTCCTGCCTGCTCAAGCAGAAGTAATACTGTGAGAATAAACACTGTGGGGACTATGAAGTGCATGTTGTTGGGAATATGAATGCATTGACTGTCAACTCAGTATTCTAGTTCTCATCTGCCTAGAGCACTTTACTTGGAGTACAATTATTATGGAATAATGCACCTGGAAGGGTATCTTGCCTTTACTTGTGGCAGGTTGCTTTGATTGTAAGGCTGTGACAGTGAGAGGAAACAAAATGGGAAGCAGATGGTGTACCAAGTAGCAACTTTTTTCCTCTGTTTCCTCTTTTCATGGTTGGACTATTACCATGGGCCTGGGTGCTGCTTATCTTGCCAGATCATTTGTTACCATTACTGTATCTTATCACAGAACATAACTAATTAGGCAAGAGCTAAACTACTTGGAGAACTTACGTGTTATCTAGAACTATGTCTGGTTGGATGTAATTCACTAAAATTTTAATGTAGTTGTCCCTGCCTTTTCTTGCTGCTGTTAATAACCTGGAGAAGAGATTAATGTTCTCCGTTCTGCATCTGTTAGCACACCATTTATATGACTATGCTGATTTAACTCTTGCTTTGTCCTTTTCTGTAACACTTTGCACAAAACTGTCTTTGTTTTTTCTCTGAGAGTGTTTGTGAGAGCATCTCTGATTTCATTAACATTCATGTGAATATTCCCTAAAGCTCAGTGTTGTCTTTGAAAAATATCACTGTCCCAAATGTGCTTTGGTGCACGTTGAGTCCTGCTTAAAGGCAAAAAATTAGGACAAAAGAGATTAAATAAACCATCTGTTTAACCTTAGCTATATGTTGATCCAAAGAGCACTTTTAGGGCTGGCACATATAGCATGTGACACCCTGCAGAGCATGTGCATCCAAAGACAAGCATGAGTACCAATTGCTTCATTTTGTACAGTGTCTTATTCTGTGGACACCTCCTGAAATCATACTGATCAGTGCCCATTAGACTAGACTTGACATGAATGACATAGCTTATTCAGTGAATTACTTTGAATAAATAAAACCTACTGCACTTTTCCTGTTTGTGTGGAACTCCAGGCACTAAACACGTAGGTGAGTGCTGGTGGAGGAGCATGGCTTATAAGTACTTGGAGAACAGTTCAAGCCTTGCCTGGGAGATGACTGGGTATCTTGAAAGCAGCCATCTAGGAAGGATGGTAGCACACAGCTAATGCTTTAGTTCATCAAAACTGCTGAATCTGAGGTACCCTGTCCTGCCTTCAACCTTGGACTTACCTTTAAAGTAATGGTGAGAGCAGATGGGTTTTGGCTAAAATGATTTGTGGGAAAGCTGTCCAAAGGAGGGTTCCTCCGCTTTTCTGGAGATTTCAGTTGTCATTCTGCTCACTGAGGCCTTTTTCTTCTTAGTCAACTCTTGTGCTGACCCTGTGGCCAATCTGAGCCTTGGTTTGCAGCTGGGGTGCTCCCTGCACCTCCTGCTAAACACTCTTTCATGTCTGTGGATTTAGAGTATACCAGGATATTGTTACCTTTCTGCTCTGCTCCTTGGGCAATATTGCAGAATGAAACAGCATATGAGCCATAAGAGATTATTTAATTGAAGTGTATCTGCTGTTTCCAAGCACAAAACCCTTAAAGTATCCTCCCTTTCGTCTGTGCTCAGTAATCTGTTCATCTGCTTTCCATCATCCTTTTAATATTTTTACAAAACTCGGGAGTCTGGATTGTGTTTTTTTTAAAGGAAATTAAACTCTGTTTTCAGCTGAGGAGTTTTCATTAGGCTCAGTCTGTAGCATGTCTCTAGCATACAGTCCTGATACTGGGCTGTAATTGAGTTTTGCATTCTGTCTCAGCAGAGTTCATCTCAAAACCTAAAATCTAAGGGAAAAATAACTTGTGGAGATGGTCTTCATAAAATAAAGGTAGATTAAATGTGGAGCTGTCAGAGAATTGCTCATACAGATGCATCTGCTGCAAAATAATTGCCTCTCTTGAGCCTATTAAGTTAATCAGTGCATTTTGTTTGTGTCTGCAGTGAAAACAATTAAAAGCTCATCTCCCATTTTTTAGGTAAATTTACTGATTCTCTGGTTTTTAAGGGTAATTAGATTTATTTTGATGCGTATCACAGTCCAAAGTGTTCCTGTTGGACAACTAGCTGTCTGTAATATAATTTACCTGTAGCTGGGATGTAATTTCTTTTCAATCACCTTTTTTTCCTTGGGCTGTTTTTTGCTAAAGAGTACTAAATCCTTTTGTCTCCTTTCATGTAAATTGCATTTTAAAAGCTTAGGGCTTTTTGTACAGGCATAAGAAGTGCCATTATTTGCATCTATTTCAAATTTTCTTTTAGTTCATTTTCTGCAATATGAGGAAAGATTTTATAATGTAGTTGAGAAAATAAACACTGACTATCTTGGTTGTAGTCTGTGAATATCTCTGTTGAGAGCCTCATCTCTCAAATGTGGTGAGACACTTATGCTGTCTGTAAGTGCATGGAGGAAGAGAAGGCCTCACTGAGACAGTGGATGTTAGAAAGCAGCTACTGATGATAGCACCAATTCCTAGAAGCAAATCTGAAATTCCCCGCTGACTTCCACTGTGAGATTTCCCATAGAGATTTCCTCAATGCGATTTGCCAGGTCCGTCAGTATGGTTCAGCATCACTCTGTGGTTTGCCGGGCGAGATAAATCCCACCCCTCCACACTGAAATGACTGTGCAGAATGGACAGTAGCAGACCTGGAGAGGACACCACTTCCTTCATGGTCAAGTGCAGCAGAGCCTGCTTCCTCCTTGGGATCACAGCTGCCCCGGAGCACACAGCAGTGCTGTGATGAACCCATTTTCTGCTCCAGAGGCTCCCTAGAGCCTGGACCAGGTGAGCATCACACCCCACATGCATGTGGTGTTTTAACCATGGGAACACTCACCCCACAGTTGATCAGAGTGTGAACATTGCCACAAAAAGTGAGGCTTTGAAAGGAGGCAGCATGAGGCTGATGTCATCATTTCTGTCAAGCCTCTCTGCAAGGTAGGAAACATCTTGTGTCTGACTTTCAGCTTTGTATAATCCCTGCTCCTCCAGGGCAGACCACCTCTTTGCTGTCTTCAGATGGACTCTTGAGCTCCTCATAGTGTCAGTAGTTTGCAGATTCAAATACCCTTTCCACCCTTCATGGTGTGGCAGGAGGGTGCTGGAGGTTAAAGGGAAAAAAAAGAAAAAACACCCCAAGATCTTTTAAAGTATGATTTTATGGCAGTGGTGATGCACTTGTATTTCAAAAGAGCATGATTGCACCCTATGATTAACCTTGTATGCCTTTGTTTGCCTGTTGTGCTATGCTTGGGCTTATATGTTGGCATGACCACAAATGCTGCTGTTACTAAAATGCACCTTTTGTCTTTTCCTGTGTTTGAATACATCAGTCTCTGAATTCTTTCAAGTCCATGCTGCAGCAGACTGGCCTCTTATTTTTTTATTATAAAGAATGAGTGACAGTTCTGGGGGGGGCACAACTGAGCCTCTGTGCAAACAGGTATTTGTTTTATTTTAATTCTCAGTGACCTTTATTTATCCTGATTCAATTGCTCACTCAAGGGCGCCAGCCTTTTTGTGCACTTAATGCATTAAACATTTTTCCAGCTAAAGGAAGGGTCAGATGTATCTCTTCTTGTCTTAAGCATCATGATTGACCTTCAGCAGTAAATGTGACCAAGAGGAATTGGGAAAATGCAAAAGTGGATTGGTTTGTAGAGTGGAGGAAATGAAGGACTCCAGTGCTGTGATCTTAGAGGTTTTGAAACTTCAGAGCTGAGTTTCTCTAGCATGTCAATTTTATTTTCTGACATCAGTTCCTGACTTAATTTAATTAATGGAACATGCACCTAGCCACCTTATTTGTAAGTTAATAATGTTCAACTCCAAGTTATTCTTGGATATGAGCATTTTCTGTTATGCTTTTACGTCTGTAGCTACACTTTCTTTAAGAGGCACAAGTGCTTATGCACTGTGCAGAAATGTCCTCCCTTATAAGGGTACTGAGGCTTTCTGGATGGCTTATGAGCAAATGAAAGAGATTAAGGAAGCAGGTCGTCAATGTAGTGGAGTACAAATTAATTATATCTTCATGGTGTCCACATTTGATCTAAACCAACCCTGTTAAGTAGCCCTTGAAGACCAATCCCAAATTCGAGCTGAAAATGTTCACTGAAGTCTTTGTTTCAGAATTCCCTGTTCAATTTATAAATAAACCAGATGGATTTACTGTAATCACATAATCCAGTCTGTTTGAATTATGTTTTCTTTAAGCCCTTTAGAAACAAGCTCTTAAACTGATCATATATTGTGGGGGTTAAAAAAGTTAAAAGTAAATTCCCATATATATGAACAGATAAATTATCTGGACTGTCAAATCCCACCCCTCCAACCAATCTCAAATAAGAACCAGGAAACTTTAGCTTGTACTAGAACACAGCTGTGAGGAGTATCTCCAGCCTAGAGAGAAGAAATTAAGTAGTGGCAAACTTACTGTTTTGTTTGAAAAATGGACTCTCCCATCACTGTTAAAGATCTGGTTTATATAATACAAATGTTATACATACCCGAGTTTTTGATTGGATAAAAACGTCCACTGTTAAAACATTCATTATATTAAATATTTGCCTTTTCCTCTTAATAAGTTAATATTATTAATTATGTTTGAATTAATCTTTGCCAGAAGTGCTAATCAGTTGTGATCTGACATTAATTCATTGGCATTTTTAAAAGAAGAGGAAATGTTACACCAGAATATGTGCAAACTTCCGTTGTTTGAACATCTGTGTGAAAATGAGATTTGATAGCTGAGGTTGGCAGATGCTTCCATGGCTGGAATGAGTGAGCTTCACCTTGGGAATGAATTATGAAGTCCATGGATTTGGAACTACTTTGTTAATTAAACTGAGATTGGAGGCTTCTGTAACAATTTTGTCCCATTTTTCAAGTGAGACATTCCACTTTGTAATGGCTTTTTTACTTTGCCTAGTTCACTGGCTCCCAGAGTACTAAACTAAACACCACCCCAATGGGATTTAATTTATATATGCCTCTGCCCTCCATTTCAATAGACACTCATTCAAAACCAGGTTGCATTTTCAGGTTATATTTTCACATAGGCCAGAAATCCTTTCTCAACAAGTAGAAGAATATTCACAAGTCCTTTAAAATGTACTTCGAAAAGCAGGGTGCTGAGGTGTCCTCTCTGGTTGACATCAGAGTGAAAAAAAACCAACTTGGAGCAAGGCTACAATACTGAAAGAATATTTTGTTTCTTAACAAATCCCCATCGTTAGTCCAAGGATACCCCTAAACTCATTTGCTAGTGGATTCCTGGTGCAGAAAGCTGGTTGCATGCCCAGAGAGCTGGTTGATTTTAGTATGTGTGTTGGTTTTAGGAATATAATTTTCATGCATTTAGCACCTGTGCAGCATCCTCTGGTTTTCTGGACTCAAAAGCTGTATCTTTTATCTGTTGATTACCCATTAGTTCAGCTTTACTCATGTTTATTTTCATCATCTTATTTCTTGTCCTTTTTTCCCCATCTGATACTGTTTTGGAGAGAGGAGCATGTTCTCATTCAGATGACAAAAGAGCAATGGGAATTGCATGTGGAGACCCATGATCTCAATCAGATGACACAAGGGAATTGCTGAATGTCCCAATAGCATTGGTTACTTCACACTTGACAAAAGAGCCAGGCAAATTTGAGAGCCTGATCAATAAGTTAAAAACTCTGAGCTTACTGATTGATGTTTCCCAGTATCTGTGTGTCTGTTTCTTAAGTCTCTCCAGCCTGTATTCAGAAAACAAATTCTAAACAAATATGATCATAATTCACCTCCCTACTCTGTGGAAAGTCATAAAAATGCTCTCTCATCACCTTGAAAAATACTTGCAGCGTTTTTCTTTACTGTTTGTAAACGGTGCAGATATTTACACATGTGAATATCAGATGGGTTATGAAAAACACACATCACAGTGTTCACAGATCCCTGCAATAAATCCTCTCCTATGTTTTTTAAAAGAGTTTTGTCTTTTTCTGAACCTTACTACTTGTGTGATTATTTTTGGATTAAGGAGGTATTTGAATTGCCCTAACTTGTTCTGACTTACCTGTCCTTTTTTTTTTCCTTGTTTTGCACGAATTAACTAATTTTTCTGATTACAAGTATTTGTGAACACCATAAGATGTTTTCAAACTACATGTGGTGATGCAAGACCTTGTTATCTCTTATGTATGGCTTGAAAATATCTGTGTCATAAAAGCATGGTGAACAAACATTACATGATTGCAGTAACTGTCAGTAGCCACAGCTTGTCAGTAGTCGAAGGTGTTACCGAAGAGCTGTTCAAGCAAGTGTTTCACACACAGCACCAGACTTTTGCCTGATAATTCTCTGCAGCCTCTCAGCAGAGCTATCCTGGTCCCCTGGTGTAGAATTGCTGTGGGGTAATCATATGGGATGGGGTTACCTTTTTAAACAGGATTTGGGCTCTCGCTGACCTTCATAGTGTACCCAGCCTTATGTCCACTAGTAATTCAGGTGAAATGCTTTGCTGGGGGCGGAAGTGAAAGGTGTGAGTGTGCCCAGATCTGCTCATTGCTAAAAAAATTTCTTCAAAAGCAGGACTAATAAGCTATACACCCAGCTAAAGGATTGCAAACAAATCTTTTAAGTGTTTGGCCTTTGAGGGCAAAGCTGAATTACAGCAAGGAAATGCCTGTATTACCAAGCTTCTCTTGTGACTGGCTGAGAGGACAAAGTGAGGAGATGAATGGAGATCGCTCTAGTTGCTTGCTCAGTGATTTTTCTCCTTTTTAGCTTTAAAAGTAATACTCCTTAATAAGGACTTTCTCCTTTCTTCCTTCTTTTCTGCCCTTCATTTTTTTTTAGTCCCTTCAGATGCATATATAGTCCCACAGCTGTGACACCACTTTCGGAAAGTTTGGTAGGTGAGTGCAGCCCATTAAGGGCCTGAGGATTTACTCCCAGTGCAATTCTTATGTGATAACCATTTACTGTTTCAGTTTTCAGCCGCTTGCTTTATTAGCAACACAGCAATTCCTGCAGAAAGCTGACTGATTAAATGGCAAAACAGTTCTGTTCAATACCTAATTTTCTAACAAGCTGGTTCTGATAGAAGAGATTTTCAGTGATTCCCAACCTAGAATGTAGATAATTAAGAAAAAGCCCCTGTGCTTCTCAAGCCTCCAGCATTTGTGAGTGGCCTATAAATGTGCCTATTGCTCTAGTCTAATAATCTTTCTACTCATTATTTCAGGTAATACTGTAGCAAAACTAGATGGCTCAAATGTTTATTCAGTGTGTTTTTAAAGTGGCAGGCCAAAATGCCACAGACTAGTGATGAACAAATACCTCCAAGTTATTAAACTTTTATATCTTGCTTGCTTTTTATTGTATTCTGTTGAAATTGCATTTTCTGTATCTTGAAAATTTCCTTGATGACTGCTTGATATATCTGACTCTGATTTCTTCCATATGAGGATGTTTCATTTATTAGCCTGTGGAAAGCTGATACATGGAGATTGGTATCTTGCCTTCCATTCTTATTTTTGAGTCTGTTTTTTCATTTTTATCAATATTTGATGCACAAGCTATCTTTGGCAGTGCAGAAAGCAGCAGCCCCAAGCTGTGTGATTCTACATCTCACACAGTGGGGCTGGGGAGATGACAAAAAGATAGGTCTGCTTCTTCTGTGCCAAGGCACCCTGGTCTGCCTGCTTCTCTGCGCAGCCTGTTCAATGTGTGCAGCCACATCAGGCCTGCAGGGAGACTGGGAAAATACCTTACTCTGCCTTCAGATCTTCCCCAGAGTATCAGCAGGTTTCTTTACCCTTGTGCCTGCTGTTTGGCTGTGCTTTCTCAGATTGTTTCTTTGGGTTCATTTTTTTTCTTTCCTACTCTGCTTCAAGTGCCAGCCTTTCTGTGCTTGTCTGGCATGCAGCATATTTTCAGGAGCATGACACAGACAAGAAGAGTGGTTTTAAATCTTACTGTATGTGAATTCAGAAAACCACCTCTGTAAGTGTGCCGAAAGGTACTTCTCTTGTTTTTTTTCTGTTGTACAACTGGTAGTGATTTGCTGTTGAAGAATTAGTCAAGTTAAAGCTTAGATGGTACTGTCTTCTAAAGAGCTAAACACTATGGCTTCTTTTAAATTTGGTGAGAGCATCTGTGTATTCAGCACTTCTGAAAATGAGTCCCCTGAGATCTTAACCTAAATAATAAGTTGGCAGAAAGTTGAACAGATTCACTGTTGTGGTTTCAGCCCAGCCAGCAACTAAGTACCACGCAGCCGCTTGCTCACTCCCTTCCACTCTTGCAGTGGGATGGAGAGGAGAATAAGAAAAAGGTAAAAGCCCATGAGTTGAGATAAGAATGGTTTAATAATTGAAATAAAGTATTATAACAATAGAAAAGAGAAAGGAATAATACTTGCCCTCCCCTCAAAAAATACACAAACAAGTGATGCACAGCGAAGGTTGCTTTAAAAATATCTTGCTTTGCAGTATTTTCCTGGTCTAGAAACTCCCTTTCTGCTTATGCTCCTTATGTCACTTCTGTCCTTAGATGCATTTGTGGATGCTAACCTTGTAATGAATTGGACTTTGAAGTGCTGTAATGGAAGGCAGCGTACTGTGAACATCCCCTCCCCAACTTTTCCAATTTCACACAATCTTCAAGTAAAGCAAATACTTTGCTAAATTTTATACAATATTTTAGTCTTCTCATTAAAGAAATACTGTCATGACAGGCTCCTTCTCTTCTGTTTTAGCTGTATGAAAGTATCATCTTGTTTTACTGGGCAAACTGTTACGCCTGTCACTCTGCAAGGAGATGCAGAAGGTAGAATTTTTGTAAACTGATGTTGAAACTTGAGCTGTTGATTTCCAATGAGGGCTGTCTGCTTATTCCTATTCTTGTCAAAGACATCAGCTGAGGGTTGTCAGTCCTCTTGCATGCTGAAAATGTGTGACTCTGAATGAAAGACAAAAGTATTTAATAAATCACAAAAAGATATTGCTTTGGGGTTTGTTTTTTAATACTTGCATATACAGTGATACTGTCTTACTATGTAATACTTATAATCTAGAGTTGCTTCCTGTCATTGGCAGCGGCCATTACTGAATATTTCAGACTAAGAGGCAGTTTCCCTCCCTTTAATTTCATCCCCATCCTCCAAAATGGGTGTCTGCAGCATACAATGTGCTGCCTGTTGGGCCCTGTTCTTGCCTCTAGCAGATGATTTGTTAAAGCCCCAAAGAATGGGATTCATTAACTCTTCCAGATTTTATTTTTTTCAGACTTGTCTATGATCACTGATTGTCATCCAGATAGATGTTTAAATCATCTTTTCATTTCAGCTCATAGCTTCCTCAGTTCTGCATAACATCTGCAGAATGTACAGTATCTTTCCTTTGCGTGTCTTGCCAGAAACAGGAAGGATTTTTCCCAGCTCAGTCTTTTACCTTGGAACTATGAAGAATGTTGTCTTTCATCAGTCACTGTTTGTCTCTTCAAGAGGTCTCCTTGGATGACTCAGGTTCTCAAGGGACTTTCTCAGCTCTTAGCTGAAGAGGTAGGCATAGCAAATCCTTTTCTGAATTCCAGAGTTAACTCGCTAGTAACCTAACTCAGGGCTGAATAAAAATTCCTTCCCTCTCAGCTTCTTGTGTCAAAAAGCTAAAAGTTTGTGATGACATAATACAGAGTCAGATGGGAAAAAGAAAATAGACAAGGCTCGAATTCATATTTTTTTAAGCAGGAAATAAATGTGAAGGGAAACAATTACCATCTGCTTTAGCCATGCAATGCACTTTAATTGAGGGCTCCTTTAGGCACCATAAAACACAAATCCCAGTTTTCCTTCAGAAAATTCTTCACAAATATTAAGCAGTGAAAATCAGTTTTAAGCACTAGACTTTTGGTTTTGTTCTGAAACAGCATGGGCTTAAAGGCAGATATGACCTGTGGCTAAATTAGAGCCTTCTGTGTATAAAAAAGCAGCAGTGCAAGTTATTGATTAAAAGAAGGAAAAATCTATCTTTTTAATAAAAGAATTCTGCCTGCCCACAGGAGGAAAAGGGTCAAACTTGACTCAAATGGTGTGAATTCTCCCTGTGGGCAGAGTGATGCTGTGGTCCTGGTAAATAAGTGGACTTGACTGGAGACGATGGTCCTTAGTTTAACCACAGAGAAGGCAGAGGCTTGGTTCAGCATGGTCATGTTGGATCTTGTCTCTCGAAGCTTTGAAGCCCGTTGAGATGAGTTTTGCTGTGGCTAAGGAGAGGCTAATCTAGCACAGCACTGCTGTCTCTGTGCATATGAACATGTGTGGTGCTGTTCTTGCTGTTGCTTCCCCATGGTCTCCTAATGCCTATTTAGAAGCTGAGTAATTAGCTTAAGAAGCCTTGTCAGAGCTTCTTGGAAATTGGTGTCTTTAGTGTTACATAAACAAGGTGTTTGTGGCTGTCAGTTCTCAAGACTGTTTGTATAATAGGAAAGCAGCAGATAGTTGCAGTTTAATAAAGCCCCTTGATGCCCTCAAGGCATTATCTGCTGAATAATAACTTTAGTTGACAGTTGATGTTTTTATTCTAGAGAAGTGTTACTTTTGCTAGTAGAATCTTTAAGTTGGATCTTAAGAAGCTTTTTTGAAATCACAATTTGTGACAAATAGGATGTTTTAAGTGTTTTTACTGGTTACATAGTCATAGTCATGGAAATGAAACCACTCTAAGTATACCTATTTGAGGAGTTTTTACCTTGGCTATTTTTATTTTTACAATGGTGATGAGCTCCAAGGGAGGCACTTGCTTGTAAAAATAAAATCTCAAGCACTCCAGTTACATCCAGTGCCTAATGCTCTGGGGCCTGGCTGAGAATGTATCATCAGCAGGCTCTTGGGACGTAGCTCTAAGTGATGGTATTTATGATGCTGATGCTGCTTCTGCCCATACCTATTGCCCTGGACCATGGGGCTTGGTTGCTTAGAAACAGGTCTGTGAGATGGCAGTGGTGCCTGTGTCTTGGCTTTCACCAAATAAGGAGTTTTAATTTGTAGTTATAGCTGACTTGCTCTGTGGTTTATTAAATCCAGCGTGTTTGACTAGAGCGTTCTCTGAAAGATTTCATCTATCTGAGTTTTCCAGCTGTCTTAAAAGTATACTGCAGCAGTCATCAGCTCACGTTCCCAGAGCAGGGCAGAACTTAATACAAAGTGTGACATTTGGAGCAGTGTCTAGGGGGATGCACTACACCTGCTTACTGCATTTCAAAAGCACTTTGCCATTTGCCAGCCTTTTTATTTTTCTTGAATTTCAAATCTCTAAGAGAGTTAGACAGAAAGGGAAGGGTTTGTGCTTCCCTGGAATAACTGCTTACATCTTACTCGTGCAAATTGAAGCCCCCCCCCCCCCCAAGTTTTCCCACCACAAATGTGCAGCAGGTAGAAGAAAAAAAGCAGGGAGCCTGAGTGAGTACTGGGCTATACCTAGTGCTATTCCTCCACCACTGCCTCCCTTTTCTACTCCAGTCCCTGAATTCCTCCAGCCTCTTCTTTACTTTCTAGCTGCTTTTTGCCCACTCTCCCACGCTCACCTCCTCCAGGTCTCCTGACAGAGCAACATTTGCATAGCTCCCAGCCAGCTCCTCAGCAGTCAGACACAGTGATGTGTGCCTCTCCTGTGAGAGTATAGCTGGTTATGTCATGTGTGAAAGAGAGTCTCACAGATACTGTCTTATGAACTATAGCCTACTGTGTATTCTGGCAGGAGAAAGCTGTTTTGTGTGTCGTCAGGGAGATGGCAAAGTAGCAAAGCTTATTATAGTCTTATTTTCACTTTCAGTTCACAATTTAAATACCCACAAGGAGCAAATTTTCTCTGCTTATAACTGTCTGTTTGAATGATAATGTAATTGAAAAATCCATTTTGCCTTTGCTTTAAATGCTGAAAGGTTTCCCAAAAAATGATGCATGAAGAAAACAGATGTTTTGTGCAAGGCAGAGATCTGTGCAGACAAATTGTAAACTCTACCACAGTTCTTCAGTACTGTAGGATCTTTAGGATCTGTCATTTATTCAAAGTGATAGCTATTTGTACAGCATCTAGCAGAATGATACTTGGTTTTTTATACTCCTTTTCATTTGGTGCTATTCCAATTGAAATGTTAGTAATGGAAATCATACAGTGCAGATCTGTTCCAGTTCATGTAAAGGGATGTAATCAGCAGTTCACACATGGGTTTTTAACTGTTACAATCAATGGAAATTTTACTGTCGCAAGTAAGAGCGTTTCAAATGCACACACATCTAATTGTAAGATGCATGGGCATGTACAGAGCTCTGCTGCAACATGGGACCTTGTTCTTGTCTTGTCTGTATATAGATGCATCTCCCAAATCATGTGATTTGGCACAGATTTGCTGTCAGTTGGGAGCTGTGCTCAAGCCCAAATGGTATTGCCTCTGCTTGAGCTTTCATATACCATATGGATATGTCTGATGGAGAGGCAAGAAGGGATTTTCTAGGAATGGTGAGAGGGCTGTAGCAACCCTCAGAGATGGCATCTGTGTTCACTTGTCTTACCACTTAACTGCAGCCACAAAATTAGTGATGCTTTCTTATTTGTGGATAGCTACTTCCACCCCAGATACATCCTGGCAGGTTGATGGGAAAAGAGAAACACTGCAATCTATGAGAACTTCTGAATGGTCCTTTTTTAATGGGTGCCATCAACCAAAACAACTTTGTCTTTGTATGACTTGTAATTGCCCATGGACATTTAGAATGTGTTTACTTTAACAAGGCACAGGGGGCAGAAGACTCATTGGGTACAAAGAGCATTCTGAGGTACAGATGGCAGTGTCCAGGGCATGTGGGGTGTCTAGGGCAAGAAATGGCTGATTTTCATGGCCAACAGAGGACAGTCTTCTGTTGTCCTCTCTTGGGAAAAGTTTGGGAGCACCTATTAACTGCAGTGTGCCAAGAGGCAGGATATGTGTTCACTTGCAGGTCTTGAACTTGGCATAAAAGCTTGGTGGTGCCTTGGACAAGGCAGTATTTTAAGTCCTGACAGGGGAGCCGATAGCTGTAGTTTGGCTCCCTAGCTTCTGTTCTTCATTAGAACATACCTCCTGCTTCTGTTCTTCAGCTTTTGTGAAAAAAAGCTGTATTCAGTTATGCTCAGCCCCATCGATTCCCAGGGAGAGTAAGTAAAGTACTGGTGACTTTTGGAGTAGTCTCACCCAAGGAAAGAGTTTCTCTCTCATTCTGGTTCTCTCCTTACTTTGTTTTTCCCTTCTGCTCTTGTGTTGCTCAGTTCTCTGGTAATTGTTCAGGGACATTTGTTCAGACAAGCTGATCCTAATGGTTTCTTTGGGCCTCCGCAGCTGGCAGAATGGCTGTAGCAGGAAACAGACACATGTTTTCAGAGTACACCATCAGAGCTGAGTACTTCAATAATCTTTGTCACTGAGACACTCTGGATAACAATCCTATCACTGATTTTATAACATAGGGATGTGCTCTAGCATCACACAGTCTTCAAGGTTCTTTCCAACATTCTATGATTCTGTGATCACCTAACCAACATCTGGTTGAACTTGAATAGCTACTGTTGTTATACTGCAATTTATATGTCTCCAAATGAATTTAGTTCTGTTAAAAAAAAACTTGCTTTTCTTAGACTTCAGCCTATGAATTGGGGGGGGGGGGGGCTTTCATTCCCCAGAAAGCCAGCAGTGTAGCAGCTCTGCTGTTTGAAGGGCGGCTTACTTTGCACACTGAATATGCTTGAACACAATTACACAGAGCTTCAAACCACAACATGAGCTGCTCCTGTTGAAGCACAAATAATAACACTGCAGAGGTTGCATCACTGAAAGTGGCCCAAGCCCAAAGCAGGACTTGGTTATGTGCTTCAGGCAGTCAGGTTATGTGCCTGTACCAGATGGAGACTTTAAATTTTCATCAGCAGGTTTATAAACACAAAGAATATCCTTTTATCAGCCTCCAGGTCTTTTACTAATAAGCTGCAAATGCTGAACTTTAATTAGCATGGAGTGGAGGTGCAGATGAAATAAGATACATTCTCACTGATGATTATCCATCATGTGAGAATAAAAACAAGACATGAGTAATGGCCTGTTTCATTTTTTGGGGGCTTTTCTGTTGGTGTTTTTGTTTTCCTTTTAATGCATACTTGGTACTATAAATGAGTGAAAATGTCTAAAAATAAATTGAGGCAGATTCTCTGGTGATGAAGCTCCATTGCAGGCAAATGGAGTGTGAGTTTTCAGCCCTGCTCATCTTTGCATTGACTTCTGTAGGCCAACTCAACACAAGGGTATGTGACAGCTTGTCTTGGTTAAGTTTGCCGTGGAATCATTCCCCTACCCTTTACTCAGTCTTCCCACACAAGTCATAGAGTCACAGAATGGTTTGGCTTGGAAGGGACCTTAAAGCTCATCTAGTTCTAACCCCCTGGGGACACCTTCCACTAGACCAGGTCACTCCAAGTCCTGTCCAGCTTGGCCTTGAGCGCTGCCAGGGATGGGGCAGTGTCATGGGTTCAGCAGCAGCAGTTATTTTTTCGTTAAGCAGTAGCTGGTGAGCACTGTGTTTTGGATTTTTGGCTTAGGAACAGTGCTGATAGCACCAGTGTTTATAGTT
>JASSUY010045691.1:0-19421 GCA_032466535.1 Forpus xanthops
ACAGCTCCAGGTTGGGCAGAGAAGAGATTCAGAGCAGCCCTGAGGAGAAGGACTTGGGGGTGTTGGTCGATGAGAAAATGGACATGAGCCAGCTTCAGTGCGTACTTGCAGCCCAGAAAGCCAACCGCATCCTGGGGTGCATTAAAAGGAACGTGACCAGCAGGTCAAAGGAAGTGATCCTGCCCCTCTACTCTGCTCTCATGAGATCTCACTTGGAATATTGTGTACAGTTCTGGTGTCCTCAATATGAAAAGGACATGAAACTGTTGGAACAAGTGCAGAGGAGGACCACGAGGATGATCAGGGGACTGGCGCACCTCCCCTATGAAGATAGGATGAGAGAGTTGGGGCTGTTCAGCCTGGAGAAGAAAAGGATGCATGGAGACCTCATAGCAGCCTTCCAGTATCTGCATGGGGCCTATAAGGGTGCTGGGGATGGACTTCTTACTAGGGACTGTAGTGAGCGGACAAGGGAAATGGGTTAAAACTTAAACAGGGGAAATTCTGGTTAGGTATAAGGAAGAAATTCTTTACTGTGTGGGTGGTGAGGCCCTGGAACAGGTTGCCCAAAGCAGTGGTAAATGTAACATCGCTGGTAGTGTTCAAGGCCAGGCTGGACATAGCCTTGGGTGGCATGGTTTAGTGGGGGTGTCCCTGCCCATGGCAGGGGGGTTGGAACTAGATGATCTTAAGGTCCTTTCCAACCCTAACTATTCTGTGATTTTATGATTCTAACTTACCCTGCGCTATACTCTCTGAACAATATTAATGATCCATTTACAAATCAAGTGAAATGTTCCTCAGCTCCCAGACTTTTTCCTTCTTGAGAAAAGAATTTAATGATGGAGAAAAAACATAATCTCCTGAGGTTTAGTTTGTTTGTTATCTTTCATAGTATGGGAAAGCCAATTAAATAAAAAAAACAACTGTGGGAACTTAAGGATGTTATACAAAAATCATTGAGTACTTTATTGCATATTTAAAGTTGTATGTGACCACTGATGAGTCACCCATGTTTTGGTGTTGTGGCAAATTTAAATTCCTCTTTCAGAAGCTCTCCCTGATAAGAAGACATCTGCTTCTCTTCACTGCTCTGCCATTTTGTCTTGTGTATATCCTTTCATGGCAGGCATTTACAGTTTCATATCACTGTAATAGTCACTGGGAATTCAAAGGAATGTCCTTGCTTGCCCAAAAGGCAGGATTTTGTAAAGAGCTATGAGATGGATCAGAATTAACCATTCATTTTATCCCTTTGACTTTAGTGGGCTGAGTTTGAAACAAAGGGCAAACAGATTGATTTTTCTTAATTCCTTTCTATTTATGACTGTATCAAACCCCAAAACTTTTTAAAGCATGTAGAAACAAAAGCAGAGGCCTTCAGATAATTGAATGTTATCTGCACATGTACATACACATGTAGAGAGGAAAAAGTAAGCCTAAGTATGGTGAAAGAGCAACAACCCTCAAAAAGGTGTGCATCGAGAAGGGTATCTCCTCCCTCATCAGGGAGGTGACATCTCCTGAGAAAATGTCTAGGACATAAGCAGCCTTAAGAAAGAGAGTTAGCTTAGCATTAGCAGCAAAAGAAGTCAAAAAATTTACTGGAATTTACAGGAACCTGCATTTGCCCCACATGACTAAAACAGATAAGTCTTTAAGAAATAGACTGGGAGAAGAGGCCCTATAGGATAAGAAGATAACCATTACAGCATTACCTGAAATGTTCAGGACATTTTATTACCAGATTTTTTAATGAATTGAGAGAGAAAAAGGGCTCTTCCCATTACCCTGATTTTATTATCATCTTACTCATAGAATAATTTGCAGAATATCTCAGAAGCCTTACTGTGCTGCCTTTGAATGATACAATTTGGTATATAGTGAACTCAAAAAGAAAACTTTTCTTCTATTTAAAAAACTAATCTTGTGATCAATTGTTGGTCCTCTACCCTATGCCTTGGTACACATGATAATCAGTAGCTGTGATTACCTGTTGCTATTTTTCCAATAGCAAAACCCTGGTATAGGAAATCACTATCAGTATTAAAAAATAGACTGCACTGGGCTATCATTAGTAAAGTCCTGAGCAGTAGCAATATCTGTCACTGCTTTTTAATTTCATGGCATCCATGTCTCCACTTGAAACTCACTATAATGACATTAAAAAAAGAGGCATCCTGACCAATAATTTTGTACCCAATGGCATCCTGGGCTCTGGGTTCAAGCTGAGGGGAAGACCATTTCATTTGTTATAAATAAAAGCAGCTAAAGTCCAGTTGTGCTTCCACTGAAGTCACTAACTTCAGACAAAACAGGGAGACAGACATTCATATTGCTTAATAGTTGTCATTTCTGTAATGTTTCTGTTTCCTTAGAGAATTGTGTGCTCTTAAATTGGTGTACATTTTCTGATAAATACATCTTGTGCTTGCTTTCCTTTTACAGGTTGAGGTTTAAAAAGTGTTTATGTGTTCTTCATCCTTTGTTTTCTCGTATGTGCTAATAGAAACAGCAGGGTCACTGCAATATCATATGCAAAACCAATACAACTCTGACTTGGGATGTTCCTCACTAGTTGCATTACCGAAATAAATTTATTGACTATAATTATAATAAATCAAAACAATTTTACTGGGAAATAAAATAAACTTTGTACACTCAACCTGTTCCAAATGCTGATTCTGTTGTCACAAGTACTATTGCACTTGATTCTTTTCCCCCATTTCCATATCCATGGCAGTTCATACCCAACAGACATTGCAAACAAATGTGGTGTCTCTACTATTTCCGATGTGCTATGGTAAGATAACAAGGTTGATATCCTTGATGTGGTTTGCTGTGTTGAAAACCTGTGAGATTTGTCTTTCTAGCTTGTCTATATGTACCTATTATCAGTTCGTCTTGAAACCTCCAATGAATTTAAACTCACTGAACCTCTGTGAAGTAGGAAACTGTTTTAATTACCAATTTACATATTTGGCAAGTGAGCATCAAGAAGAATAAGGCTAAGTTTACTAAAGCTATAAAAATGTGCCTGCACTCAGGAGCACATAAGATATCACTGGTTTAGGTACGTACCTCAGTTTTCCTGAAGTCACAGACCCCAATAACTACACTACCTGTCCATTTCAAAGCAGAGACTGTGTTGCCAGCAATGATTCATAGTCACCAACATACCGAAGCTCAAGTCCATGCTTCTGTGTTGTGTTTTGACTGGAAAATACAGACATGAAGAGCCTGTTCACACAAGAATTTTCCAAAGAAGAAAACGTTGCCATCCTCCTGAGAAATGTGGATCTGGTGAATCTATTTCTGTTTTCATTGCTGAAACTAGTTTTGTCTAGTAATTCACAATGGGTTTTTACTTTGCAGCATGTCACCTATGTCACTGGAGGATAGTAGGGATTGGCACCTGCTCAGAAACCAGTATTGTTCCAAAGCAGGTCTTTCTTTAGGTCTTTCTTTCATTAATGAACCTCTGAAGATCATGTTGTGGAAGTTCACTCTGATGTCCTGTTTACATTCAGTAGCAACCTCAGATTGAAGTGATTGTTTAAATGGGTGCAGAATAGAAAAAAAAAATCAGTATTGGTGTCAGTTTGCTTTATTTCAATAATGGTCACCATGGAAACAAAGTCACTGACCTATTTCTTTTCATACATATAAGTAAACACCGGGGTTTCCAATTTTCATTCACACCATTTTTCGTACCAACAATTTATCTTACAGTGTGTCCATGACACACCGTCTTACTGGAACTTAAATTTTTCCTCTAAAGAGCTATATTATTTGTCAATTTCCTTCACTAGGGAGACTATGGACACACAGTGCTGTCATTATAATGCCATACCTTTTCTATTTTCACTACACCTACTTTTGCACATAGGAGCAATTACTGTAAACCAGTAAACAATCTTGTAGCAATATGATTGCATGTGCTTCAACAGCTACTTCTGACTCATCAGGCTAATTTCAAAGTACTTTATTTTGCATCTTTTAAAAACAGTGGTCAGTGCTAGTGCAACAGAAGAACGTTTTCCTAATGACAAGCTAGCTGCCATTGAGTGGACGCCTTCTACTTATAGTTGAGGAGGCCTTTTCTCTTATCTTCCCAACATGGCACTCCTTAAGCAATTTATTACTGCTGACCTGGCTTTTGTCATACTGTTCGGAACATATGGATGTCTTCTTTGCTTGTTGTATTTGTATTATTCACATTGATTCGTATGCACTTAGATAAACTGTAGGTGTTGTGAACCCACAGATAGTTTTAACCATCTGACACCCAAAGTGAGCGTGAACATGTAAGCACAATGTGTGTATACTCACACAAAGAAGAGGATAATGGAGTTTGCAAGTAATACTGCAAAAACATCAGGTTGGAGTGTGATTTATCCTTTTAATACTGAGGACACATTAACACCCTCTCTCTAACCCTCTTTAAGCATTGATTTTGTATGCTGTGCTCATGCAATGTACTGTGGCTTCAAAGACAAACACCCACCTGTGTGAGAAAAGAGACAAGTCATACATAGAAGTGTTGAAAAGTAAAAGGATATAATATTTGTTATAATATGGCCCTGTGCTTGTCTCATCTCAGTAACAGTTAAATAACCTAGCACATTAGCTTCATGTTCCAGGCAAATGCATTGCTAGAGTAACTCTAGTGATGTAATACATGTATTTTCCTCTCCTTTAAGCAATGTAAATCCATATAATACCATGAGTTTGGTGGCATTACTCCAAGACTAAATAGATATAACTATGAACAGAATTATCTGACTGAACCAAGCTGTTCAAAATTAAATCAAAGACATGCCAGAGAGAAAATGCCTTTTATTTTATTGCGCTGTGGCAAGCCTGACTGCTTCATCTTTCACAAGCATTTTAGGTTTAAGCTAAAGGCATGTGAAAATAGTCGGTTTAAGTTAAGTTCATCTACATCACTGTTAATAGCAGTTTAAGTGATCTGGGGTTACGGTGTTGTCTAGGTCACTTCATAAGGGGATTTGTTGGATTTTTTTTTTTTTTTTTTCAGAAAAACATTATGTCTAAAGTTTGGCTGCTATTATTTCTGCGATCTGCCAGATAAATGTGGTTACAATTTCCTAACTCACATTGCCCAAATTTACTGTAACTGATTCATAAACAGAATTTAAACATGCTTTAGCTGGTGCTTGTGATAGATTAAACTTTTCTTCTAATACACTTCCAAAACCTCCATTCCAGCTGAGGGCACTGACCTGCCAAATAAACAAAACATGTTTTGTTTCCATGCTCTGTATCTATCTTAATGGCCTGCACTATTTCAAATTTTCCTTCCCCCTCCTTCTCTTGTGTTCTGCTGTTTCCCACCACTGATACCGATATACAAGCTTCCTTATTGGGTAACGTCAGGCATGTTTAACGGCTGCTGTCCATTGAAGGAAGATTTCTGTAATGACGTATGCCAGCTTTTCCAACAGCAGCCTGGGGAGCCTGAACTCAGCAGTCAACAGCTTGTGGGATTAAACGGGAAAAGGAAAAATAATAACAAAACCCCACCGACAACTGCCTCAGTCTTAATATGCCTGATGATTTTTGTTCTCTTGAAGGACTGGGATATAACATCAGAGGGCTTTCTCCTCGTTTTCTACCTTTAATATTTTCCAGAGCTGTGATTTTATTTTTCAATTCAAACTATTTTTAAGGTAACTTGATGTTTATATCTTTCAATTGGTCAGGGATACAGTTTGGGAAAATTGGTTTAGGGTCATAAACAATAGTAACTCCTCTGTGACAAGAACCGCTCACCTGTCCTGTGTTGTCTGCATAATGTCACTGCATAGAGTAAAAATCCATCGAGGATACAGACTGTTAAAGCAGTGACAGTTTACTTCATATCATCAGTTCTTAATATATTTAGTTACCTTTGTTTCTTTCAATAACAAATCTTCATACATACTACATTAGGATTGTGTAGTCCACTAAGAGCCCCAGACTGATGGCACCAGTGGTGATGGTTGTGTAATCAGTTCTCTGAAGTAAAATCACCCTAGAAAGGGCATTGTGTTCCAGGTGGCTTCATGAGGGACCTGGATTATTCTACACACTGCCTCAGAGGAAAGACATTAGCCAAATATTAACTCTCGCAGTTTAGTACCTTCAGATAGAGTTTTATTTCTTTGTCAAGTGTAGTTTGCAAATGGGAAGTTAAGGTAGACTTCATTATACCATAAAATATAATAGCCTTTCTTTAATCACTGTAGTAAATTTGATATATCAACCACCCACATAAACACTGAATCTTAAAGATTTAAAATTCTAAATATAGGCATTGTTGAGAGAAACAATTTCAGAGAAAGTGAAAGAAAAGACCAGCTCAGAGAAGGAGTATGCACAGCAATAAGATTTCTTTAGAAATATACTATTCCTCTGTTTTTGGCCAACCTCCAAATTTCTACTTCTGAGACATCCCAAACAATGGAGACGTTATAACAAAAACCTGTGGAAGAGTGTCCTGCATCATGGTGATGGCTGATGTCTCAGCTAACCCTTCCACCTATGTAAAATTAATGGTCTCAAAAGACAAGTAAATGCTTGCTGCACATAGCAAGCTCATTGCAGAAATCCACTTAAATGGTACTAAATTTCCACTAATTTTCTCTGCATCTTGCCAGAATAAGCAGGCAGCCAGCAGTGTACTCCTGTGTATAAGCTCAGACCTTCAAAGTATTGATTCCTACAGGCAGCTTCCTCACACCATACTTAAGATGCTTGAATGAAAATGATCATATTTTCAAAGCTGTGAGAAATGCACAGTTGCCATGGACGTCAAGGAGATCTGCAGCTTTTAGACAAGCAAGGTACCTGCTGTTTGGGAGCTAACTATGGTGTAGCTCTGGCTGCTCAATCTTAAAAATCTTGGTGTAAGTGTGGATCTACAGAAATTTGTCCTGCTTAGAGTTATTTGCCTTGATTAGTGATTTTTCTATTAAAATTATTAAGATGCTTTCCCAAAGTTAGAGGCTTTCCTGCTCATGCAAAGACTTCTTACCCTTTTTCTCCATGAAAATTTAATGTGGTTTGTGTACTTTATACCTCTATACATGCAAGTGTGCCAAAAGGTTTTCACTGAGCTGGGGTCAAGTGGTAGAAGCTTGTATTGGTGACTGGTGGCACAAGGGGTTGAGCAGTGCGAGCTGCAGGGGATCAAAGGCCACTGTCACTAGTTGGTGATCTGGTGAAGTTCTTTCTGCTTCCTGGGGTATTGACTTTCCTAAAGGCTGTGAAATAAATATATTTTATTTGTGGGTGGATCGCTACTATTTACTTTATTAATCAGTCTGCTGAATATAATTAAAGAGCATGGTCTATTAAAACCTCTGTGCAGGTGGATGGTGATCCAGCCTAGGGAAAAATCTTTCTTTTAGCAAAGGATTTCCAGCACCGTGCCTGTGATGAACCTCCTCCTGCCTTCTCCCACCCTTCTCCTTTCTCCCCTGCACAGGTGGGAACAGCACTCAGCAGGTCTCAGGAAAGGGCAGATGAAGAAAAAACTGTGAAGCAAAATTCCTATGAAGTTTACAATTTTGGTGGTAAGGACTGGAGCATCCTAACTTGACTTGAGGGAGTTATGAGATGGCATCTGCTGAAACTCAGCTACTAGTCAATGTGGATACTCAACATGGTCATCTCTTGTTGAGCTCATCGTCTGAGTCATTGCTGGTTTCTCATTTCTAGTCTTTAAGTTCAAGCTGAAGACCATGTTTTGTGAGTGTTTACTTTCCTTAGAAGAGAATAAAAGTGATAAAACCTAAGATTATTAAATCTAGTGTTTACCAGATAAATGCAAATTAAATATGCATAGAGTGCATCATCTCTAATTACTTAAAAGTATATGCTGTTTTACCCTTAGGGAACTGAAGTTTTTATGATTTTTGCAGATATATAGACGTAAGCCAGAATACCATTCTATGTATGAAACCGTGCTTACGCGTATTACTTCAAGAATGTGTCTGCACTAAGTAACTAGCTCACTTTAAGGGCCAGTTCAAAGAAAAAAAGATTAATCCACCTATACACCTGCTAATTCAAATCCAAAAAGGTATTTATTTGTATAAATGGATTTTATTCCGTGTATTGTCTTCTTGAGAGGGCAAAGCTTAATGGTATATTTGTAGGAAATAAAAAGCCTAAGGGTGATGAGTCTGTTGTTTGACATGTGCAAATTGTGGTTTATGAGTTAAGAGAAACATATCTCTTCCTGTGTGCTAAAGGATCATATGGTGATTCAGAAGGAAATCTCTAATGTTTTTCTTCTGCCTTTTGCACTTGTCCTGTAGGGCAAAATAGGTTCATCAGAGCAATGCTGTGGGCTGCATTTCAACACTCATACGTCTGTGTTAAAACATTGCATCAGTGTATGCTAAGCCCCTTGACAACTTTGTGACTGCTTAATGTCATGCACTGACGAATTTTAGTTTGTCGTACTTTTTGGCATATGTTCAAATCTTCTGATGCAAGAAATATAGGATGACATTTTCAATGTAATTCGTGTTATGCTGGCATAAATTGTGCACAGTTCAACAGATTTAGAAGTGGAAGGTAGTCCTGGCTCTGCAGACCTTATTCTGGTAGTTGCATAATGCCCTCCAAGACGAGGCAAATACAAGGTACAGCGGGTTTCCATACGAGGGGCTTGCAGTTTCTACTGTTCCCAGGAGATGGCATACATCTTTTGGAAAAGCCATGTCTATTCATTTCCTAAAGGAGCAGTGAGGTGTAGGAGGAAGTACTTCAATGCAGCATTCAGTCCTGCGATTTCCACTTGAAAAATTGAAAGTCAGTTGGCAAACCCCTTGAGATTTAGGAGAGATGGAATGGGGATTGCCATCCACAGAGGGGAGTTTGTATGAATAGCTCAGCAGGAGGAGGACGAAGAATCCCCACCCAGCAACCGCATTTTCTTTGTGGCATAATATATGTAAGACTATAATACAATGCCCTCCTACTTTCATCTTTCTATATTGCCACTCATCAGCATTACAAAGAATGTAGCTATTAAAAGAACTGCCTCTTGGCACCCAAAAGCCACAGCACTGTATTTTCTACAACAAAAAACCTCAAGCCTCTATTATTTGTTTTGCTACATTTGCAGCAGTCTCCCCATTAAGCTTGCTTCTCACAGCTCCCTGATCTCATTCCCTGTTGGATCTAGATCAGACACACAAGAGGTCAGGCTGACTTTCAAACCTTGTTGCAGGCTGGCAGGCATAGAAATGTGTAACAGGAATAAGGATTAAAAAGTTCTCAGATGGGCCTAGCAGCATGGAAAACCCCTCCCTTCCCCAGACTTGCCATCCTCTGAAAACCTTGGTGTAAACACGGGAGCTGAATTTATTGAGAGAACATCTATTAAGCCGTAGTTATTTGGGCCAACCCTTGCAAACATGGGGGCATGTCCTGGAGTTCATACAGATACGTTCTTAAGCACTTTGGTGAGGTTTTCATAGGTCCTGCAACTCCTGCTAATGGAGAATAGCCACCTATTTCTTGAGGTAATCCCAAATCTTGGAGATGTAATTGGACATTGCACTCATTACTGGTATGTAGGTGTTTGTGGTAAACAGGAAGTGGAAAATCATTATTTGTGACACACTGCATGTTCAAAGTTACATTAAAAAAAGGTAAAAAAAGCCTTGCTGAGAGGGCATCAATGTGACCAGCAGCAGTGGCTACAAGAACCCAAATCCAGTCCCTCAGCAGTCATTTCCCTACCTGCTGACAGCCAAGACTAACATAGCTGCAGTGGAGAAAGCAGTGCATTGTTTTAGTCACTGAAGGAAGCTGCAGCTCCCAGAAGGAAATACAGAAGTATTTAAGAATTGGTTGCCCGGCTACTGCAGCAGCCAGCATCTGCGCTGCACATCACAGCTGAGGGATTAGTGTGGCTGCAGGCAGGATCAGGTCTAAATTTCATCGCAGGGGATGTGTGAGGTCCCATACCTGTATATTTCAGAGCAACATGCTGGTCACAGGACTCCTGATTCATCAGGTCCAAACCATTACATTGCAGGCAACCTAGGCACTGATTTGTGGGATATAGGGACATAACTGCAAATTAGAGAGGGCTATAACCCTCAACAGTCGCTGCCAGGGTTTGCATGTGCTCTTTATTATGTGATGGATTACATGGTTGCACCTCCCCATTCCTCCCATGAGCATGAGAGCCACTATACAAAGGCCCTGAAAGAGGATGTTTAGCTCCAAATCTCCCTAGTTTGTTACTGCTTCATTTATAGGGACCAACTCTGAGCTACAGCCTTGCTGTTCAGAACAAAGATTGCTTGTGTCAGTACCTGGACCACCCACTTCTTACAGGTCTTCCTTCAGCTGAGAACAATAACTCTGGAGTCTCAATTTAAATGCACTGAGACTGTAAGAGGCAAATTCTTTTAATTCCCCAAGGCAGCACATCCCATAACTGAAGCCCCCAGTGCCTGTGACAGTGTTGGGGCACCCATTTTATATACTTAAATTGCCAGTTGAATGTCCCTTACTGTGTGCGCCTTGTGGTCTCCCCCCAGGTGGACACTGTGCTTGGGTGCCTGGCCATCGGTTGTCAGAGATAATGTGGCCCCTCAAAGACAAACTGAGAACAGGCAACTTGAGAGCAGGCTTCTCTCAGCCTGCTTTTTTCCACTGCGTTCAACACAATGGAGATGTGGCCAGTTTCAGACTTTGGGGGTACAAAGGACTGAGATGAGCCTATGCCAGCTCCACTAAAATAAAAGTAAGCGAAACAGCTGGTAGCAGGTAAGTGGTGTATTTTTAAGTCCCTGTGGGATGGCTGAAATGCACTTATCTTGATGTTAGCAGACAGTTTTAAAAGAGCTCCCTGGATTTGCTGTAGTCAGCTGTTTGCTTATTCTACCAGATAAGTATAAGAAACTGGTCTTGAATAAATGAAAGGTTAAATTTGGGTGCCATCTGCAGGAAATGAGGGTGTAAGGGTGAGCATGTGTTTTGAAATGTGGATGTTACAATTCCTATTCTAGCTTGCAAAACAAACTCCAAGCCCATACCATGTCACTTTAATGATTTATAAGCATATTGTTAAAGAAAGTCACTTAGTTCCTCATGATGGCTCTCTAGTACATATGAGGCTCAGCAGCCTGCTTGTTTCTCACGCTGCAAAGATTATTGCTTTTACTGATGGCCAGACTGTGGCTGCCCATGAGCAGATGTGTGAGTGAGGGGAGGCAAGGAAGCTCAAAGCCTTCATCTCCAGGTATTGAACAAGCAGCAATCACAGTCTTGCCTCTTGCAGTTGCCGGTTCAAAATGATAGGTGAGCCCCACCACACCACCAGCTGTACCTCCACAGTTCAAATGGAGTAAATGCATTTACCTCCAACACTGCCTGCTGGGCTGGTTCAGAGACGTTTGTGCTGCATCTTGAGATGTGTTGGTGAGCTATTCAAAGCACTGGGGTAGAGTCCAGCAAAGAAAACAAGATAACTCTTTGGACTTTCTGACTCTCTTCCTTTATTCACAAGAAGAGAAATTCTGCATTTCTGTTAGTTAGAAAGGCTGGATCTACCAAAAGAATCTATGTTATATAATCTGCTCCATTACTGGGGCTCTCTGACACCTGGAGCTTGATTTCAGAAGGGCTGGACATCCAGGACTGTGCAAGGGATGCCAGGCCTTTGCTGCTCAGAAAACCAGGGAAGTACAGCTGTAGGAATTTTGCCATCTAGTGAAGGAGAACACGAGCAGATTTAAATAAGGCACACACATGCAGAAGCATGAGTGAGAGGAAAAGTGAAAATCAGGACATACAGACATGGAATTATTAAAGCGTCAATTAATCATTCAGGATTTACTCTGAACCACACCAAAACAGAACAAACCGAAGGAAGGTGTTTCTCGGTTTTGTTTGACTAATGCAAAATTTAAACCATACTTAATATATCATCAGGTTTCAAAAGTAAACTTATCTGACAGCATGCTGTCTATTTTTTCGGTGTGATTTACTGCTCTTTAAAGCTGAAATATGCAAAGGGGGACCTTTAGCTAGATATGATAAATGGCTTCTCTCCATTGATTTCACTGGAACTGTGGTGTATTGGTCTGTTTTTTCGAATACCTGACCTAAACAGCTAGAAAATCTTTGGGGAGATCAGCACAAAAACATGCTTCTAAATTCAGGTACTGCAGCAGTTTTTCTAAGGACTGAGAAATATTCAAGCCTGTAATCATGAAGCTTCCAAAATGATGAGAATATTTCCGAAGGCAGAATACATTTTTTTCCCAAAAACCTGACACTCACAGTGGAATGAATGTGTACTTTTCACAACTTATCCCAATTCTTCTTTTTAAGGAAGAAGTTGCTCAGCTTAGGTGCTAAATGCTGGACTTTCCCTTTAACATCCTGTGTGGAATCATGTTACAGGGAAATAGAAACTTTCAGTCTTTGGGAAGGGCCTCAGCCCTCTCAGGATTGAGTCGACAATGATTAACATCATCATTTCAATGATTGCCACTTTACCCATCTCACAGATACCCTGAAGGTTTTCTTCCATCATGTAACCACAGCTGAATGCTAAAAATGCTTTTCGCTGTTGGAACAGCTATCTGAAGATCATTTTCATTTCTCCTTTTCACGTGCAACTGTTTAGTCCATTCTGAGAGTAACGCTAAAAAAAAAGTGGTAAAAGCAGAAATGAAAGCAGTTACCAAAAAAAAAAAAAAAAAAAAAGGTTATTTCAATTTGGTTAAAATTGGGCTTTAAGAGTTAACTCTGGCTATGGAAAGCAGCAACAGCCAGTCTCAGGGGCAGAAGGGCAAACAAGAAGATGCACTGTGCTTGTTACCAGGAGAGTTACTGGCTTTTACTCATGGGGAACGTTTGCCAAAACTTGATCGGGGTAGAGTTAGCCTGATATAAAACCAATTCCATTCATCAATTGTTAAAGACCAAGCAGGGAAAAGTTACAATTTGGTCTCGGCGCAGTCACTGCACCATAAAACTTCCTTGAGGATTGTTTTATATTTCTTTCACAGTCTAAATGTTTTGATTACCACGGCAGTGTTTTCCCACAAGGCATATCTTAAAGAGCTGTGGTGCCAGGATCAAGTGGGATGAGATTATAAAATATAAGAAGCTGGAACATGAGAAGTTTGAAACTCAGCTGTGAAAATGTTTATTGGATAAATGTTTACTCTGCTTGGTGCTCATATTTATTTTTCTTTCAAACCTTTGAGTCTCCTTACTGCTTCACTGAGACAATTAATTCTCTTTGGAAAACATGACATGGTTAATTAAACAGGTGAGAGAAACTAGTTTCTCAACTGTCTGGAGATTCAAAGATCCAGTTGCAATTTACAAAGAGTATATTACAGTTGTCAACATTATGTGAATCTTGGACTGGCTGAGAATGATAAATACATGAATGCTATAGAAAATACTCTTTAGAAACCTGAGCTTTTACTCATCGAGGCCAGCTCTCTGCTGTTCCAGGTGGTCATAGCGCACTGTGCCTTTCATTAATGGATTTTGCCCCATCTTACAAATACCCAAGGATTTTGCCCGTTTTCTCCCTGAAGGCTGGCTACACCAAAACCAACACTGATGGTTGAGAAATGGTTTCTAAATCAGCAGATCTAAATCCCCTGGCAATTTCTTAGCTATTTCTTCTTGTGCCAAAATTGTTTTTAGCATTAGTAGCCTGCCTTCATCCCTGATCTGGTTAGCTTGACTAACCTGATCTTCTATGACAAGGTGACCCGCTTAGTGGGTGGTGGAAATGCTGTGGATGTTGTCTACCTAGACTTTAGTAAAGCCGTTGGTGCCATTTCACGCAGCATTCTCCTGGGGAAACTGTCTGCTCATGGCAGGGGTACTGTTCACTCAGCGAAAAAAATGGCTGAATGGCAGCACTCAAAGAGTGGTGGTGAACAGAGTTAAATCCAGTTAATGGCCAGTCACAACCGATGTTCTCCAGGACTCAGTACTGGTTGGACTCAACGATCTTAAAGGTCATTTCCAACCTAAATGATTCTATGATTCTCAATCCAAACCCTCATGAAAATGGCTTGCAAAAATAGCACTTTGCCAATGAACTTGGGCCTGAATTATATAGAAGGTAAATATAGAGTATGGTGCAGAAATTGCCTGATGGGGCTCCATAAATGAGTCTAAACTCTGGGGCAGATACTGTTACTTCCCTGGTTTTGCCTTAAACATAGAATGATTGATCAATGGCCTCTCAGTGCTACTGTGGTCTGAAAGTTAAGTATTAATAGCTTCAAACAGTGGGGAGATTTTAACCACACTATACTATCAGTTGTACAGAGAAAGGCTGTGCAGTTAGCTTTATTTATGTCAGGAGGGACTTAGCAATGCAAAACCAGCACTGATGTGGGTGGGGAATGAGATGTGGATACTCTGGCAGTGAACTTGCTTTACTACACCAAGCTATAAGCTATGTTCATCTTCGTCTCTCATTAGTGACTGCAGACTTTCTTTCGTGGTTTCCCACAAAGAAAGATCAGGCAACTATGTGTAAATTCTTTGCATTTGACTATTGTTTCATGTATGTTTTATTTTACTGGTTTTAATGTATTATCTCCAAACAAGCACTACTGTTTGTCCTACTGTTGTGTTTTGTTTAAGGTTACTTAAGTCTCAGTTATTTGTGGAATGCTCCTATATTCATTTGGGCAGTCAGTACATAACTCACAATTATCTAATTTTCTTAGGGGAAAAAAATATCTCAGATCACTTTTATGCATCTTTTACATAGCTGTTAAATATTATCAGACATACATACTCACTTCAGTCCCACCACATCTGCAATTGTGGTTGAAAGTAAGAGGTTCTCTCTATAGCAACCAGTGCATGTTCAGTGTTGGTTTTTTTTTTCTGGTTTAAAATACCAAGAGCCAGATTTTTCTCTCAGATCCTTGGTAGTTTTGTTTTTTCTGATTCTTTTTTTTTCGTTCAGAGTGAATTAAGTCCCAATATTTTTCCACTACACGTGTCTCAAGATCAGTCATATTTTGGCAACCTTCTGAACAAAGAGTTTGCTCATTTTCCTCTCAGTTCAAATGTATTAATGGATCTTCAGAAGGGGATATGCTTTGAATGGATCTGGACAGAATTAGTGACGATGAAATGTTTACTGCAGTAGATTCTTTCTGTGGAGCCTTTAGAACTAATTCCAAATGCATATATGACTGTGGACTTTTAATTGGATAATTCTTGCCTCTTGACTTTCTTCCAGCTTTATCCTGTGAGGCAATGTGTGTCAAGATTTCAGAGTCACTTGCGTATATGTATATCCTTATTTTTCATCCATACATGTAAACAACTATTTGCCCATGCAAAATGGGTCCTTAGATGTGCAAATACTTGATGTTCTCGCATAAATATTTTTTTGCAAGCAGATCTGTTTACAAGAATGACTACATGAAATACAGATATTTTTGAAATGCAGTGAAATACAATTAACTACAGATCTGTTTGCATGAATGACTGACTACCCCAAAAAAAGGGCCTTTAACTCTCAGACTGGGGACTTCTGTCTCATATCTCTCAAGTTCATTGTATTTCTTTATGGCTGTGAGACTACCTCACTAATAAAGTAGTTTTGGCAGTGAATCTAGGAACAAGACATCTGAGCACATGCTTGACTTCAGTGGAGCTTAAGACCCAAGCAAAGTTAAGCACATGCTTCAGTGCTTTTCTGAATTGGAGACACACTTAGATCCAGTGGAACAAGTTTATAGAGGATGCAGCATTAGGTGTTGTCAGATATATTTTATAGCCAAATTCCTTTTGTAGTCAATGTCAATGAGAGTAAGGGCTGAGAAATTCAAACATATACTGTGTACTGTATCTAGCATTTCCACAGTTTCAGGGAAGCAGTGATCCTATTGATCTGCACATTACCTCACAGTTGTCCAAAAAATGAAGACTGTGACATTTACTTCTTCAGAAAAAAATTATGCATTGGCCTTTGAATGTTATTTGACAGCACAAATATTTATGTTTAATTTAACTGACCAACCTATTAAGTGGGAATCACATTATTCATGACTAATCAATGTTCAGCTGGTGGTCTAAGGTGCCGAGAGCTATTTCTGAGGAATATTACAGTTGTCCTCATTTCAAACTGGGATAGATAGTTATTGTAGAGCAATATTGCAGGCAATTAGTTATGTTGTGTTGTTTTGTTAAAGGTCTAGCCATGAGCAAGGGGGTTGAGAAACCATGTTTCCCTGGAGCTGACATGTCAGAAGAGAACTTGCACTCCTTGACAAATGGTCTTTCCTGCAGATTATTAGTGCACAAGACAATTGTTGTCTTCCAGAATTCTTTTGGGAAATAGAGAATGCTTGTGATACAAGGGTGGGAGAGTCCCTTTGACTGCTTCAGGTGGCTTTCAGGTATAGTATACGGGAGAGGTAGTACAAACCTCTGTCTCCTGTCATCCTTACTATGGCTTTTTATCAAGCTTTTTTTCTGCTCCCTATTCCCCACTCTCCTTCCTATTAACATTATAAGATAAATGTGGAAAGCCAAGATGTTGGCCCTGGGACCTGGAATTTGTTGCCTCTACTAAACCAGGCATGGCTGAAGATATTTTGTAAACCTAAAAAGAATGAACACCTGACTTGCTTTAGATTTTGTGAACATGACTTTAATGGCTCCTAAAATTAGAAGTCAAAAGTCTCATAACGCTGTTCTGTAAGAAAAATAAAATGCTTCTGGTTAGAAATATTTAAATTTTTCATTTACATGACAAGTTTAGCTATTTTTATACCAAATTGTTCTCCATCTTTGCTACCCCCCATCTTTTTTCTGTTTCATATGTGACAACTGCTACCTTAATACTAGAGAGATTAATTTATGTGTACTGCAGATACAGTTTTCATCTACATATTATAAACATATACATTAGGCTCAGCTTTTAAAAGTATAACCTTTTATAAGATTTTAATTACGTCTGGTCTTTTTTGCAAATGTTTTATTTCTATTTTATTTTAGTTCTGACATGGCAAAATGTTTGCACATTTGGCCCACTCTTAAAAAAAATGTGCGAAGTTTTCTCTGCTAAATGGTTTCATTCCCTGTACACTTCCAAAACACCAGTTAGTGAAAGCCAACCGCAAAGACAAACCCAGTTATTTAGCAGTCGCATTTAAGATAGCACAGATCAGCTTCCATGTGGACAGGGCCTTCAGATCAAACAAGAGGAACGGGCTAAGAGATTCTATGACTGTGAACTGATGAAATCATGTGATGGGCTTTATTGCTGGTGAAATCTGTTTCCACTTGCTGCCACCCACTAATTTGACAATAGATTGCATCATGTGGTTGCAGCAACTGAGATGACTAGCAACCATTTTAAACTGCTTTCCTTAAAGGGGAAAACACCCTATAAAGGCAATGGAGCAGAGAGAGACAGTGTTGTGGGCATATTTTAAATTTCAGATAAAAGCAATAATGTATGCTGCAGTATATTAAATATAACATAATCCAAGGATTCGGTGAGGAGCTACAGTATTAGCCAAAATTTGTTTATTGAGAGATTATTCTTAGTGGACAAAGAATGCTAGGAGATTTATTAAGAGTAATTTAACTCATACTAGAACTATAGTTACCACCTAAGTGCTGTATGGGAAATGCACAACATGTTTCAAAGCAGAAAAATAAATAATAATGAACCCTTAGCTTACAAATGCAATTCTCTCTGTGTTCTTTTCTTGTAAAGAAAAATCTACATTTCAAAGGAATATTTTCTTACATATGGAAATGCTTATTTTCTAGCTACTGAAGATCTGCCAGGAAATATTAGAGAATATCATGTTCAGAGTTTTAGAAGGCAAATTGCTTCTGCACACACTGTATCTAGCAGACAGCTTTATGGTGCTCTTTACCTGTCTGTCATAACATCATCAGTTTTTCCAAAGTACCTGAAGCCTTTGAAAGTTAAGAATTGTAGCAGTATACCTTCACGTGACACATGTATTTAGCAATGCTAAGCTGATTAGCAAGGAAATCTAAACAACAGATTTACATGCTTTAAACCCAATTATTAAATGTTCCTTGATGGAGGGGAAAAACAACTTTGAAATTAAATACTTGCTTCAGTGTAAGAGGTGGATTTTAAAGAGCACTTATCAAAGCACATATAACATGGCTGTGCATCTTTAAAAATGAGCTTCAGATGTACTTTATTGTCTTAATTTGTAACCTCGGGAAGCGAGGAAGGCCACCTTAGCTGTGGAAGATTTGGCTTTTCAGATATAAACACTGACTTTAAAACATCTCAGCAGCATTTTCAGATTGTCACAGTGAGCAGAAACATCCATGTTGTTAGCCAGATGGGAAATTTCATATGCATTTTTAAAACCAGTTAATTTTCTTTTTCAGTGCAGAGAAGCCAAAGCTAATGCTGAGGTCTGGGAGATACTTTCAAATGCTTTTTGTGTCAAATTCCATGCATCCAGAAAGCCTTACTCTTTTATTTGTTTGGGTTTATTTTAAAGAGAAAACAGTGCATTTCTGGCAGTTTATTCTTAATCTGGTTTAAACCATTCTGGCATTCTGACAGAAATATATTTCTTCGAAACTTCCAAGGTAATATGCAAACCTGTGTCAGAAATAAAAACTGAGCTCTCCTTAGATTTCATATTGATACAAGTTTTAACTGATTAAGAGCTGTAGAAATGCTTTATGGTCATACCTTTGAGAAAGATTTTGTCACCACTGCATACCACACCACTTACTTGGTCTCCCCTTTATTTTAACAAATCACAAAAGAAAACAGCTCTCTTATCTCTCACTTGTTTATGGTGCTCTTATGCTTGCTTTCTTTCCTTCCCAGTACATATCAGTTGTATTTATTGGGTCAGCATAATGCAAATAAATCAGTACTGCTTAATGCTTGCAAGGGAGCATGCTCATACCCATTGCCCCTGCCAGCTGCCAGTAGCACATCTGCTAACCAGCAAGGGGGACACTGAATGGCAGCCATCCTGCTGGTAGGGCAGAGCTCCTGAAGGCAGTGATGGCCCAAACCTGCTTTTCAGAGAAGGAGGAAAATTAATTCAAACCCAAAGCTTCCGGAGGAGATGGTTCTTGCAGGCAGTCAGACTGGGGTGAGGAGTCAAGAGAACATGGACTGCATCAAAAGGAGTGTGACCAGCAGATCGAGGGAGGTGATCCTGCCCCTCTACTCTGCTCTCGTGAGACCGCATTTGGAGTATTGTGTGCAGTTCTGGTATCCTCAATATAAAAAGGACATAGAACTGGTGGAACAAGTCCAGAGGAGGACCACGAGGATGCTCAGGGGACTGGAGCACCTCCCATATGAAGATAGGATGGGATAGTTAGGGCTGTTCAGCCTGGAGAAGAGAAGGCTG
>JASSUY010045693.1:0-12917 GCA_032466535.1 Forpus xanthops
TCAGGGGACTGGAGCACCTCCTGTATGAAGATAGGATGAGAGAGTTGGGGCTGTTCAGCCTGGAGAACAGAAGGCTGCGCGGAGACCTCATAGCAGCCTTCCAATAACTGAAGGGGACCTATAGGGATGCTGGGGAGGGTCTCTTCATGAGGGACTGTAGTGAGAGGACAAGGGGTAATGGGCTTAAACTTAAACAAGGTAAGTTTAGATTGAATATGAGGAAGAAATTCTTTACTGTAAGGGTGGTAAGGCACTGGAATGGTTTGCCCAGGGAAGTTGTGAATGCTCCATCCCTGGCAATGTTCAAGGCAGGGTTGGACATAGCCTTGGGCGACATGGTTTAGTGTGAAGTGTCCCTGCCCAGATCAGGGGGACTAGAACTAGATGATCTTAAGGTCCTTTCCAGCCCTAACTAATCTATGATTCTATGTTAACCTCCTTTCACTAGAATTAGTGAACTTATTTTTTTTCTGGTGTTCGTCATACAGTTTCTTTTAACAAAGGCATTTTGGCACATTCTGTAAGACCTGTAGCATGAGTACTTCTCTTTGAAAAAAATCAAGTAGGCAATCCATGTCACTGAAAGCATGGATTGCCTTAAGACTCCAGTCAGCACCTACAGGTTCTATTTTATCATTACAGATACTTTTCCAAATATATCAGAACTTTTAAGCACTTGTTACAGTATATGACACCCCATTTATTGCCTGGATGAACAGCATTTTCCTATCCTATTTTCTAGGAACAGACACAAATGTACTTGTTCTCTCTAAAAACTAGATTGCAGAAACTCTCTTACTGTTGCTTTACACTTGAAGGTTTTTTTACAACAATAGTACAGCTCATCTTCTTGAAAATAAATTAGCCCTACAGATATTGATATCAAAAAAATTAGTTATGCTAAGAAGTCAAATGTTCAAGGTTAAATATATCTGTAGTAGTAAATTACGTTAATTGACCTACATACCAAAGTATGTACATGCAAAGCTAGGGTATGTTCTCTATTGAGGAGCTGCTCTAATAGCAGCAGCAGCTGATGACAGCACAAGACAATTGCAAAATCTTACTAGATTGGGTGAGCTTATACAGCCTTTGATTTACTGCAGCTAACAGCGCCCAAGCCACAGTCTATTGCAGCTCTGCCTTGTTGCCATGAGTTGCACTGATGTAGTTACTCCTGTTGGCTGCCCACAGACAGCTAAAAATCCTGAACCAACTGGATGAGAACTCCTTGTGTCTTGATTTAAAAAAAAAAAATTAGATAAAAATCCCAGGCAACAATTTTTGTCCAAAACCATTCAGGGATTTCTTGGTTTTTAAAAATCTTTAGATGCAAAGTGAAGGTGAACTTTCCATCACGCTGAAGTTTCACTAAAATACAGCCACTTCTTTTGGCACAAGATAAGGAGAAACTTTTGAAAAATCTGTCTTTGCTGACAGGTGGGAATAAAGTTGAGTGGGAAGGCATGACTTTTGGAAAAAAAGGAATATAGAAGCTTCCTATCTTTTTCACTGAAAAAGCTATCAATACCCATTACCATCTGGCACAGCAGAAATTCATATTTCCTCAAACTGTAATGACTCGTAATCATGTGAAGCAAATAATTTTGAAACCTGATTGATGTAAACCATTTGGTAGAGAACACTTAATGGCTTTTATAGGGAAAGCAGCCACTGCCATGATATAGGAGCTGATACAACTGCAATACATTCCATTTAGAAAACATAAAAGGTTTTCAACTAAGATCAAGGGTTAGTTAGCAGAACATTCATGTCAATTAAAAGTAGCTGTGCTCATGGATACAGCTACAAGTGATATTTATGCCCAAACCCTAAAAACTATATCCTCTGTAGCACTCAAAACTGCCTTTTGTATTAAAGGAGAAAAAAAAAATAAAATCCAAACCATAACATCATGTAGAAGGTAGGAAAGAGCAAAATTAACTCATAATGTTGATCTGTGTTTTGTGTATTTGTTTAGCTTGACATAAATGCCAGGAGAGAATTTGAGGTCAGAGGCTTAACACCAGGTGTTTCCTTCCCTAAGGACAGAAAATTGGAAGAACAAAAAAACTAGTTTCTAACTACTGCAAAGATTCTTGAAAAAGTATGCAAGACCTGGTCTACTAGTTCTGTATTTTCCAGTCTCTGCTGGCTAAGAGCAAAAGCACTAAGGAACACCGGTTGCCTAGGAGGAAGTTACTGCTCTACACCAGAACTCATCTTGAATCTTAACAAATCATTTTCACCAATACAAATTCTGCAGGACCTCAAAGACATATGTCATGGTTTAACAACTCATGCAGTTTTTTGCTCACTTACGCGCTCCTCTTTCTTCCCCAGTCCTGGGGGATGGGGAGGAGAATCGAAAAAATGCAATTCCCACAGGCTGAGATAAAAACAGTTTAGTAACTAAGGTAGAACACAAACCACTATTGCTACCACCAGTAATAATAATGACAAGAGAAATACAAGGGAAAAGAATACAATAGCTTGTCACCTATACTCAGCCCAACCAAGCAGTGCACCCCTCACTCCCTACCCCCTTCTGGGTCTCTGCCCTCCATGTTTACATCCTGGGCATGATGTGCTGTGTTATGGAATATCTCTTTGGTTAGTTTGGATTAGGTGCCTTGTTTTTACTTCCTCCCGGCTTCTCCTCCTCCCTGGCAGAGCATGAGATTCAGGAAGTCCTTGGTCAGACCAAAACATTACCAAGCAGTAACTGAAAACACTGGTGTTATCAGACTGTTCCATGGCCCAAAATCAAAACCACAGTGCTGCACCAGCTACTATGGAGAAAAATGGCTGCTACTGCTCAAGCCATGACAATGTAAGGAGGAACTATTCTGCATGCACCTTGGAAAATTGATTTAAAAATTATCTGAGTTATATTCCACTGCTCTAAGTTGACTGAGCTCCTACTGTTGGCCATACACAATAGCTGTAAATCAGTTGGGGGAAATAAGACATTTCACTGCTGTCATGGGTTCAGCAGCAGCAGTCATTTTTCTTCTTCATAGTAGCTGGTACAGTGCTGTGTTTTTGACTTTCAGCCTGGGAACAGCACTGATAACACCAGTTTTTACAGTTACTGCTTGGTAATATTTTGGTCTGACCAAGGACTTTCTGAGCCTCATGATCTGCCAGGGAGGAGGGGAACCTGGGAGGAAGCAGAGAGAAGACAGCTGACCCAAACTGACCAAAGAAGTATTACATACCATAGCAACTCATGCCTAGGAAAAAAAAGCAAACAAACAAAAAAAAACCAAAAACACAAAAACAAACCAAAAAAAAAACCAAAACAAACCAAAAAAAAAAAAAAATAGAGGGCAGTGACCTGAAAGGTGGGGTGTGTACTGCTTGGACAAGCTGGATATATAGGTGGTGAGCGATTGTGTTGTTTTCCCTTGTATTTTTCTTGTCATTATTATTATTGGTGGTAACAGCAGTGGTTTGTGTTATACCTTAGTTACTAAACTTATCTCAACCTGTGGGAGCTGCATTCTTTTGATTCTCTTCCCATTCCCCAGGGACAGAGGGGAGAAAGAGGGAGGAATGACTGAGAAAACTGCATGAGGGCCTTAAACCAGGACAACTGCACGTCTGGAAAAGCAAAGATGTATATCTGTCATAACATCCCTTAGAAGAAAAGTTTTCTCAGGTCTCAAGTGTTCTCAAGTGAGCCAGCACTCAGAACTTCACCTTAAAGAATAACAGTATTTTCTATAACAGTATAAAATGCAATTATATATAACTACATGCAGAAGTAAGATGCTAGGCAAGAATTTCCCATCAACACTAGGATGCTCAAACCCTCTAAAAATGTGCCTTAATTTAATATGTAAATCAGATCTAAATAAACTTTATCTTAGTTTAGATGTAAAAAAGGAAAATACCTTAGGAGAATCTAACATACAACGTTTTCTTCTGAGAAATTTTGCAGCCATGCATTTAGAAAATCTTTATCACCCAAAACGGACAGCTGCAATATAGATAGAACTCACTATGTTTGAATCAGTACATGTAGTGGTTAGGATAGGATACAGGTTTGCAATACGTAAGTCAAATATTGATAGATTCTCTTAGATTGTATTTTTGGAGATGACATATGTATAATGCTTCTGATGCTATGACAGGTATGCTAAATTCTGCTGAGAAAGGCTTTAGTGAGAACTGGCCTTCATTCCTAATTTAAATTACCACTTTGCTATATTTCAGTGCAAGAAACAGGGTTTGCGCCCATAAAATTTTCTTAGATTTAACTGTAGAGGATACGTAGGTCCTAGTTTTTTTGTTTTTATGATTAACAGCAGTATTTCCTTTATAAATTAAATAGTAGAAACCCACCAAAAATTCAAAAAAACAGAAGAAAGTATACACATATTTCTGCTTTCAAAAAAAGGAAAAGCTATTTCATCCATCTTACCTAATGTAATAGAGCATTAGGTAACTGAGAACGAGGCCAGGCTTACATAGTTTAGAGTGCATCAGCCTACACATTTTTATGTGCATTTACTTTAGCATGCTTTTGGGAATGCAATTTTTAGTTTATTAGTATTTGCCACTTAATAGTCACTATCTTATGCAATGATAGGCTCAAAGTTGATCTTCTACTTACTAGTCCTAATTTTTCTACAGACTGTGCCCTACACTTAACCAGGGCAACACTTCTACTGACTAGTCCTAATTTTTTTACAGACTGCCCACTAGACTTAACCAGGGCAACACTCTTCTGATCGAGAATCACAGGGCTGTCTACAGCTACATTCTTGTGTGCACACAATGGAATAATTAAACTAAAAGGATGTTAATATGTCTCAAATATGTCTTTTCTTTAATAGATGACCTTCAACTCATGCAGAATTTTGATTTTACAGCAATGTTTTAGTTCAGATTTCAAAGTCTTTTTTAGAAAACCTAAATTAATAACTGAATTTCTAAACAACTGAAAGAAAAAATAAAAACCAAGAAAACCCAAACAAATTTACAAAAAAAAAAAAAGGCAGTATTAAATAAGAAAATTCGAATTTTTGTTTGACATGTATAACAAATACCTAATGGCAGTGAAATATCTGCCTCCAATGAGTCAAAAAGCCTCTACTATCCAAATAATCTTTAGAAGATCATGATAGTAAAAATGATAGGTTTGACAGTAATACTCAGGTAACTGTCTATGAGCTCTAAACTAACGAGTTCTGAATGGGTAAAACTGTGTAACTGCTGAAGTAATTTGTCATAACTGCTGTAGTCAGTAGCTAAACCATACCATTTTCTACTTATGCCATGCTGAATTATTTTTGTAGGATCATCCAAGATATTGTAGTGCAAGGTTGTTTCCTGATTTAATTTTTTTGCTTCCTCTACGTCTATAACTGCAAATGCAGTAAAATAGAATGTATTGTACTGTTACTCTGACATAAACCTCCACAAAGATCTTGATTTTCTGTTATAAAGAACACTTGGTACAACTGAAGGGGTTTCTGTTACCAGACCTTAAATTATCTGATTAACTTTGCAGAATAAAACACCAATTCCATTAAACTCTATACTTATGAGTATTGTGGTCACCCATGGCCATCTTTTCATGGTCTTTTTAAAAATACGCTCTCCAATGAAACTAAGTTTTAAGAAGTACAGCAATGACAGTTCTTTCAGGCAGGAAAGACTGTCATCAAAACAACTCACTCATTACTGAACAAATTGCTTTGCAAGTACACAAATCACCCAAATAGTTATTCAAATGTTTGTGAAAGTTTCTTCAACTGTCTTTGTCCTTTCCTGTAACAGAGTATTTTCTCAGAGATATATAAAGATGTAGACATGCACCATAATGGTTAAGCTACTGTAGTTTTGTAACAAGCAAAATTTTCCCTTCTTGTTCAAGTCTGAACATTTCAGAGGCTTCAAATATGATGCAGTCAAGTGAGAAAGGCTCATCTTAAGGGCATACAAAACTCACAGCTGCTTAGACACAATTAAGTGCCAACTTTTGGATGAATGGTCAGTCCAACCACTGTAAAATTTTCTATATCCAATTCACAGCCATTAATAAAACATGATGAACACCACTTGGTACAGTCTTAAATTTATCATAGCAGTTGCTTTGGATATTTACAGTGTATTATTTACGGTGTATTATGTGAGATATCTTACTGTCCCAAATTCAAACCTAAGTGGACTTTATGTGAAAGCCCTTAGCAGCAAATGATGACAGCAGTAATGAAATATTCTTGAAAAACAAAATAGCTCTTCCCCAGTTTGAAGACCAAAAGTCTAGAAATGTACAACCTAGATTTTTATAGCATCTGTTCGTCTTTGAAACTTCAGCACCTGTGTACTTCATTCCAGCTAGCCTGATTTTCAGAGACTGTTATCTTAAACTACTTGCAATGCAAACTTCTTCACACTGCTGTAAATTCAGTACAGTAGAATAAAGATATCAAATTCCATTTCTAAACTCCTGGTAATAAATCTTAGTGTCTTTCACCCAATCAGAAACACAGCCAGAGGCAAAAAAAATTGGGATGAGCAAATGTAAAAAATCAAACCTATTTAGAGATGTGATTATTTTCCTTTACTTGAAAATTTGCAGTCACCTAATACAAAATGAAAACCAAACCAGTGGCTCTCTAAGATTAATCACATTATTTTGATCAGCCCACTTAGCACGTATCAAAAAATAAAAATCCCATCACTTCCAACAGGTAGCAAAAGCTTATCTTGCCCCTCAATGTGGTTCTTGGGCTGAATGTTCTAATTCTGAAATGAACTTCACAAGTGATCCTCAGCTCAGTTTATAAAAAAAAATAATTTAAATTCAGAAGCTAAAGGCTGGTTGCCTGGCCAATGCCTTATTATGTTACATATAAACTGCAACTTAATTTTCATCTTTAACAACAATCAATTAAATAACATGCAGATGTTTAAATTTGTTCTGCTTTTCTTGAATTTAACTGAAAGTGGTCTAACAGTTGACAAGCACTTGAACTTGAATGAGAACATATCTTTGATATCAAGTGTGTCGAAAGGATTCTCAAGTGAGAGTAATATGAAAATAGGCTCACTAGCACTCAGTCTATTCCCAAAAGTTACCTACTGGTCTAAGTGCCCCTGTACCATTATAAAAATCTGTCAAGCATTCAAAACCAATTACACGCAGGATGTCAAATGCTGTCATGCCAGCTGTCTTTTCAGTCCGTGGTGGCTCTCATTGTCCATTTCCAGTTAGAAACACATTGAGCTACACTGTTGTTTTTCTTATTTGTGATTCACTGCGATATGCCAATTCAACGTCTGTGTACCTTCATATAAGGAAATTTACGTTTATACATAACAATGTTTTTCTAAAAATTTGCATCATTACAAATATAGTGAAAAACTAAAATCTTTTTCAGAATGTATTAACATCAAGCTACAACTTCAAGTAGAAACCATTAAGTACTTATGTTGTTCATGTCCAACTGCTTTTTTGTATGATTGTATGTGACATTAAAACAGGCAGGCAGGTTTTCTAATATTTCTCATGATCTAATATTTCTTCTACATAACATGCGCACTACCATGCATTCATTTACAATTACATATAGTAGGAATGCATGGTATCATTATAAAAGGTGTGAATCCAGGAAGAATGGCTCCACTTGGCTACACAGGAAGCCTTCCCATTCTTAAACTGAGTCACACACTACTCCCACTTAAAAATTTTCATATCTAAAAATTTAGTGGAACAAGATGTTCAGTTAGATATTGAAAACTATATTTGATGTAAATTTAATGAATAATTTTAATAACATTAACCTAAACAACAAAAACACCCTACTACTAAGTCTTATATTCTTTATGATAAATAATTTTAATTTTAATATTATTTGTCAATTCCCCCCCCTTCCCCCCCTCCTCCTTAGGAATTTTGGCATTTATTTTTATTGGAAGAATTTGTGTCAGTTCAAGTCTTTCTGAAAATAAGCTCTTGTTCTAGACAAAGCTTTAAAATGCTTTGTAAAATCCATAGAAGATGGTACTATAGCCTTGTACTGAAATCAAAACTGTAATGGAAACACTTTGTTTTCTCACAATGGTTTTTAGTACAGAAGTTTGAGACATCTTTTGAAACTTCTGAAGAAGATAAAAATCAAGGATTCTGAATTGAGGGCATCTGTTCTGACAAAATTCTATTGCAAGAAAACATTCAAAATGCTTTATTTTCAGTCCAGTGTGGAAAAAAAAAAAAAAAAAAAAAGGTAAATAAAAGCTGTTGTGTGGAAGAATTAACATGCCCCAGAAGGCTGAAACAAGTTTGCTGATAGCGTCAGGGACAGTTTTCAATATGAACTCCAGAGGAATTAAACATGAGTTATTTGTCAAAAGCATTTGTATAAACACTTATTGTCTAACTCAGCCTTCACTGAAGACAACAGCAAAGTACTCCTTTTGAAAACATGGTGCTCAGGGATTGAACAGCAAAGCACATCTATCACAAAGGCACATCTAGTGACAACTGTATTTTTCTAGTGTTTATCAAGTTCATACTTGCTTTGCAAAACCTCTAGAAAATAGCTCCTAAAATATTTTAAAAGACCCTAGTCTTCCCACATAGCTGCTTTTACTGTTCATGGCAGAGTTCCCTCTCTTGCCAGCAGCCATATATAGCTGTGAAATAGAGGTTAAGTGAAATAGCACAGTGAGAAAATAATGTTGGGATTTTAGAAAAGTGTGCCTCTACATGTGTTAACAAGCAATATGATGACATTCTGTCTCTGTTGCACACAAACTATTGGAGTTAAAGAAAGCTATAAATATATTTTACACTTTGTTTCAAAACAGTGTTAATTGTTTGTTTTTTTTCATCATTGTCTTCACATGGAATACTGTCTTGCTAAATATACATAATTATCAATAATACTGAAAGATGAGGACACTCCTCCAAAAGACTAGTGAGTTTTCACATCTATTCATTTAAATAAATGCTAAGACTGAATGTCAATAATTACATAAGGTTGAAAATATGCACTCTATAATAGTGTAATCAATGTTACACAATACTTGTAATTTCAAATAAAAAAGGAAAATAAATTCCCAATATAACTTAACATTTAGATACTTGGCACAGCTTTCTCAAAACTGTTTTAAATTTCTCATCAGCTGGCTATAAATGGGACCCTTCTTATAAATCCCTCTGTAATTTACATAGCAAGTAAAACTTTAGCTGTATTCATTAGACCTTTGAGCATGATTGCTCCAAAGCACATTATCTTTCTAAACAAAATCTAAGACTTCATATATCTTTCCTCAATCAAGCTTTTGTGTACTACAAAACAGGGAAGTGTTCACTGAATACAGTACTGCTCTTAATAATAGTTTAAGAGTGACAACAACAGCAGATAAATCATATAGACTTTAATGAATGAAAATGCAATTCATTTTCTATCCAAAACATTTGGAAAATGCGTAATAAATCGTCTCTAAAATGAACATCTGTCATAATTTCCAAGGTTACAAAAGTCTGCAGCCCTGAAAAAATTTTGTGTTCATTTAGAAATACTGAAAATTTTGCACTACTGATTCAGAACAACAGTACTAACACAATGATAGCCTAATGCATAGACCTGTTCATGCAGTACATATTGAATAATTTTAAAATCACATAGAGAGATGAAGTAGCTTTGTTGGACATCATCCTCAGAATGTAAACATACGCTGGCCTGAATGAATTACTAAATGCAGTACTGCTCATGTGAGCATCCATTAGAAACTTGACAGTGAAGAGCTACCATCTTATCTGAATAGAGGATTATTTTCATAGCTTTCAAATGTTACTTCATGCTTGGAAACTGCTCCTTATAATATCCATCTAAAGAGTGTGCTATACGACCAATAGTAGGAGAAAAAAAAAAAGATTAAATGTTTACTTAAAAAAGATGTCCCTTCTCTGACCCCACCAGGAAACTTAGAAAATGTCACCATCCATCAGACTCACAATCAAAACAAACCATTGTCTCTGAAAAAGGTCAGAAATAAAAATGAAATGCAAAAAAAAATTCTTACAAAGTGCAATACAGAGAGCAGAAAAACCTGTATCTTATATACTTTTGATCCATATGTATGCATAGAAGCCCTTGACTAAAGAGAAAGAAAAATACCGGCTATTGTTTTCATGATCCATTTAAATAGGAGGGGGACTTAATTAAAAAAAACACTGCCTCACAGGTTCTACTCATCCGCTTCTGCACGCACACTTTGGCCTGCTTAGAATGCTGGTCAGGAAATTCCCTTGAGAAACTACTAAAGGACAATGAAGTCCAAGAATTCTAGACACTCTTCAAGAATGACATCCTCAAGGGCCAGGAGAAAGCTGCCCCCATGTGCTGAAAGTCAAACTGCTAGGGGAGAAAACCAGCCTGACTGAACAGGAAAGTATTGCTTAAACACAGGAAAAAAAAGAGAGAACCTGTGGAAGAAGGAACTGATAACAGCCTCAAACTGCACTAGCAGATGTTTAGACTGGATATTAGGAAAAGTTTCTTCACCAGAAAAATAATTCCACGTTGGAACAGGTTGTCCAGGGAAGTGGTAGAATCATCGTTCTGGAAGTGTTCAAAAACAATGTACATGAGGTCTTCTGTAACATAGTTTAACGATGGATTCAGCAGTGTGGGGATAATGGTTGGACCAATCTTCTTGATTCCATAATCGTAATAGGGGAAAATCTGCTTACTGCAGCTACAGTGGAGTATTTTACTTCCCTTCTAAAGATGAACTCTTCAAACATTATGCATCTGTCTTCTCCAGTCTAGATCCCAACTGATGTAGCCACAGACTGATTATGGAATATAAGCATTGAAAGCAGCCTTGTAGCAATATGCATTCCCTTTCTCTCTGTTGCTTACACCTCCCAAATACACCTCCCAAAACCTTTGCCAAGTTGACAGAGCACTGTAGCAAACCAAAGCAAAGGTTTGACAGCTGTGTGTAGTCCCTTGCAGGCTTCCTATTCCATTTTTGATGCGTGACCTAATTTGTTTTTTTCTGAAGCTGTAAATATTTGAAAGTAATAACTCAACAGTAAGCAGGATCTCCAAGGTCTTGTTCACAATTTCATCTACTACCAAGTCTGCTGTTTAACCAAGGGGATCAATAGTTAGCCATACAAAAACTGTGTATGCCTGTGTCCAATGAAATCACTATCTTCTGCGTTATGCTCACATATAAACCCTGAAAATAATCTTCTTCAACCAGCTTAACACAGTAGCTACTTTTCTTTAAAAAGAAAGAAATTAGCAGAGTTTAAGAGCAGATTAATTTAAGAGGCTGAAGTTTACTCAACAGGGAGGAAGAGGTATGAACCAAAGATGACCTACAAGAAGCTGAAAATTTCTTCTCATCAAGAAACATAACTTTGTAAGAAAACCTGAGCTCTGAGAATCCAGAATTTGTGGGTTACTACCAAATAAAGGCACACAATACTTTTCTGGGCAGAAGGCAAATCAAGTTAATTAAGAAAAAAAGCATTTTAACAAGCCTATAATAAAAAAAAATAAACCCAGGACTTATAGTGTTTGCATAAAACTCACAACGGAGTGCATTCTTCTGCTGAAGAGCAAACACTAAGTTCTGTTAAGCAAGTACCACACACGTAAACTTCTTAAAATAATTGTGCTCTGAAATCAGGAAAACACCTGGTCCTCTGAACTCAACTGTGATGAGTTTTACCAATGATGAAATACCACAGCAGTAACAACTAATTATCACAGGCAAGAATACAAGGTAGCAAGATGTTCTTATTTTCTTATCTGATAGTAGGACATAATGAGAGGTCTATACCTACACACAAATGCCAACAGAAATCTGGAAGTTTAGCTGTTATACAGGTGCACACAGTTCATTTATCTCCTGCAGTGTATTTTACATTGTCTAAGAGGCCATCCTGTGGACTAGAAACTCTATATGAGAATGTGGGGCTGTTAATGTAAAAAAAATTTCCAATTCCTCACACCAAGAAGAACAAATCAGTTCAAATACCTGGCACTGCACAAAAAAAAAAAAAAAACAAACTGCAATAATAGCTGGAAAATAAAACCTTGGGAGAATTTTCATGATGAACATGGTAACGATCAGTTTTTGATGGTGGATGACTTATTCAATAGCTGACAAGAGAACAGCTCACTGAGTCGGACCTAAACATCTAGTGTTTTGCCTAAAGAAAAAAACACCCCTCCCCCAAAAAGAAAAAAAAAATCCACTTCATATAGTCCTCTTCTAAACCTGTTTTTGTTACTCTAAAATGAGGACATATAGATCTCATTAGAGGACTGAATTCAAAATGGTCAAGACACTGAGTAAACACAGTTAAATTACTAAAAACTCACAATAGAGGCTTTAATCTACATTGCTTTTTTTTAAACAGACTTTAGCATGAGTTAACTAACTCTACCTTAAATCAAAATAAATAAATGTATTATGACAGCAAAAGAACACAGCTGGAGAAGACCAAGGGATTCTTTGATTCCCTGGGGTGTTTGTCATTTTATGAAAACAGAGCCTTACAAACCAGTTATGTTGGGCAGTACTTCATATTAAAATTTTCACATTTTCATGATTTTTCATATTTGAAAATTCATGGCAGTCAGGTGAAGTTCCCAACGACTGGAAAAAGTGAAATATAACCCCCATTTTCAAAAAGGGGAAAATGGACAAGTTGGGGAATTACAGACCAGTCAGCCTCACATCTGTGCCTTGCAAAATCTTGGAGAAGATTCTTCTGAAAGACATGCTGAGGCACATGAAAAACAAGGTGCTTGGTGACAGCCAGCATGGCTTCACTAAGAAGAAATCCTGCCAGACCAATCTGGTGGCCTTCTATGATGGGGCTACGGAACTGATGGACAGGGATAGAGCAGTTGATGTCATCTACCTGG
>JASSUY010045694.1:0-13884 GCA_032466535.1 Forpus xanthops
ATCAGTGATGGCTTTGGATCCCCAATCAGTGATGGCTCTGGATCCCCAATCAGTGATGGCTCTGGATCCCCAATCAGCACTGGCTCTGGATCCCCAATCAGTGATGGCTCTGGATCCCCAATCAGTGTTGGCTTTGGATCCCCAATCAGTGCTGGCTCTGGGTCCCTTCAGGTGTGGGCACACACATGGCAGTGCAGGGCCTCGCACACCCTCAGCCCTGGGCTGTACCCCAGGAGCAGGCAGATGCCCCCAAGGTCTCTGCCTGACCCCCAGCTCCTTCCCGTGAGTGTCTGGAAGCGGTTCGCATCGCTGCTCCCTGCACAGACCCACTGCAAACCCACTGCTCTCCTCTCCCGGCCTCCCCCTGCCCGTTCCCAACGGGAACAGGGACAGCCCCTGCGGGATGCGGGAGAAGCCCTTTGGAGGTGCTGGCACGGGGGAGCACTGTCCCCCTCCCGGTGTCCCCAGCGAGGAGCACACACCCCTGTCCGGAGGGAGAGGAAACATCTGGCAGGAGGCTACTGCCGGAGCTGGGCCCAAACATCTGGATTTCCCTGGAAACCGGGGAAGGGGAGGGGGGAAACGGCTCCTTGGGGGGGGTTGGGGGGGGCAGCTGTGCAGAGGTTGCCCCCACCATGGGCAGGGACCGATGGGCAGGAGATGGGGGACGGGGGGGGGGACACACGGACGGACAGGCACTGTCCCCCATGCCCGATGTGCCTGGTTTTTCCTCTCCCTTTCTTTCTCCTCTCCTCCACCCAGGCTGAATTCCTGGGCAATGACATGTGTCCACTCACCCCTCAGCCCTCCCTCCATTCTCCCCCTCAGCAGTGGGGCAGGGGCGCTGTGCCGGGCCCCCAGCCCTCTGTGGGGCGGGCAGATGCTGTCCTCACGACGGTATCACCCAGGGTGCCATGCTGTGGATGCCAAGGAAAGGCAGCCCCAATGAAAACCATCTGCAGGGTGGAAGGAAAACACCCCCCAAACACACAACCACCTCCTGGCAAAGCACCCGCTCCCATAGGATAGGCCCAACCCCCTGGCATCCTCATCCTCAGCGGAGGAAGAGGAGGAAGGCTGTCCAAAGGGATGCCATGGGAGCAGGGATGCCTGGATGATGCCAGCACCCACAGGAGTCAGGCCTGGCACCTCTGCCCTATGGCCAAGTGCGGTTTCCTCTGTGCAGTGAGGCTCAGCCCCACTCCTCCGGGGTGCAGCAGCTCGAGGGCACCCCAGGGCCCCTCTCCGGTGCTCGGGGTGGCTCTGACCCAGCGTAGGATGAGTCAGAGGAGGAGGTTGGAGGCCCCAAGCCCGGAGCTGCTCCTGGCCGGAGCGTGACCCATCATGTGGGGAGGCTCCAGGCCATGGCTGCTGTGCCCCCAGATCACCCCATGGAGGGTGCTGCACACTCCTGCCCTATGTTTGGGGGTACCCCAGCCCTGTCACCCGCACCTTGCCCCTTGCACTCCTTCCGTCCCCACAGCTCCATGCACATTCCCATCACCCTAACCCCCACCTTTCCCCCTTTTCCTCCTTCCTGGGGACCCCCTTTCACTCCCCATTTACACACTCACCCCCCCACAGCTTCACCCACACCCTCTGCCTTCTCCTTCACCCCTTCGCAGGCTTTAAAGCCCCCGCAGCTCTTGGTGCCCCCCGTACCTCTCTGCCGGGCCATGGTGCAGATGCGCTCACATCGCGCACCGGGATCGGGATCGGGGCAGTGGGGATCCGGCTCGGCAAGCACACACCCTCCGGGCCCCCAGCACAACCCGGGCAGGGCGGGGGGAAGGCGGGGAAGGGCTCCGCATCCTTCCCGGAGCACCATCGCCATCTGCAGGGACCCGGGAAGGGGGAGAAGGGGAAAGCAAAGCACCGGAGCCGGATAAAGCCAATTCACCTTTAATTGTCAGCAAAACCTCACTCACGCGGATTCTCCAACACCAGCGAAATCAAATAAACTCTAACAGAACAGAAAGTGAATCACTGTAAGTCAGTCAGAAAACACCCATATTTATATATATATTTATAGATATGTCGTTTGTAGCAGTGAAAGGCAAGTATGGGCGAGTGGTTCCCCGATAAATTACATTCTTTACATCCCAACAAGGTCTAGCGGCTGGAAAAGTGGCTGGAAACAGAAAACGGGGAGCGTGGGGGATAGAGGGTGCGGGGGGCAGAGGGGTCCTGCCCAAAACGTGCGCCCAAAGGGGATGGGAGAGGGATGAGAAGGGACAAAGGTGCTGCCGGTGCCATGGGGGACCAGGCAGGGCTGCGTCACCCCCTTGTCCTGCTGCATCCCCAGTGCGTCCTCACCATGACTCCTGCGGGTGGAGATGCAGCAGGAGGTCCCCTAACCAGGACCCCAGCTCTGCCACCCCCTGCCCCTCCCACCGTGCCCCACATCACCAGCACCCACCAGTGCGGTGCTGGGCAGGGTCTGGCAGCGCGTGTGTGCTGATACAGGAGGAGTGATGCTAAAGAGGGTCTGGGGAGGGCAGGGTGGGATGCCAGCCTGGCATTGCCGGGAGCACATGGGTCTGGCAGTGAGTCACCCCCCCCAGGCTCTTCCCAAATCTTGGGGTGAAAGTGTGGGGGGCAAAGGGCCTGGAGGCACTGGGGGGGAGCCCAATGGAGCTGACACATCCGGGGCAAAAGCAGAGCCAGGCACTGCCCTGCCAGCGTTCCCAGAGGCAGGAATGAGGGACACAAAGCACAGAGACCCCCCCAATCCTCCCCTCCGGGCTGAACCGTGCCTGCTCCAGGACAGCCCCCAGCCCCATTGCCCCGCAGCGGAGCCCCCCGAGCCCTTATCCCGTTATCCCGAGGGGGGAGTGTGGGTGTGGGGAAGGGGGTGGTGGAGATGGGAAGTGGGGGGGTCCTAATAAAAACCAGCTGAGAGCCCTAAAGCGGTTACAGGGCACGACACGGGCTGAGCGCGGGGCCAGGCGGGCTCCGGAGGAGAGGGAGGGCTCAGAAGAGGAGGGAGGGCTCAGAAGAGGAAGGCTTTCTTCTTGAGCTCATTGCGCTTCCACAGGGCCAATTTGCTGAACTCCTCGGGGGACATCTCAAAGACACGCAGGAAGTCCTCAGGGGAGAGGTGGCGCTGCGCAGGGTGAGAGGAGGATGAGGATGAGGATGGGATGAAGGGTCCCCCCCGTGGATGCTCTCCCAGAGCCCGGCTCAGCCCCTACCTCCAGCCTGGTCCTGTCCACGCCGGGGGGCAGCTTCACTCGGCCTCTGTTTGTCACCATCAGCATCTCATAGGGGTAGATCTGCAAGATGGGGGGGACGTCAGACTCCTTCCACAGCCCCCCCCCCCCAAACCCCGGGGCTGTAAGACCCCCTCCATACCCCCCAGTGTCCCACAGCCCCACTCACCTTTTGCTCCAGCATGCTGGGCAGGGAATTGCCTCTATCCATGCGTCCGCGCTGGCCATTCTGTGGGGCAAACCTGGGGTCAGACCTCCTCAAAGGGCTGGGCTTTCCCACCTGAACTAAAGCTAAGGTGATGGGCTCCATCCTGGGGACTGGAAACCCAACCTCTGCCCCCCCAGCCCTCCCCTTTCCCCCCTGGACACAGCCTGGGGTGTCCGTTTCCCCCCCATGTACATCACCCTCTCGCTGGGCCTCCATCAGCATCCGGATGAGCGCTTACCTGCAGGCCTGGAAAACACAGAGGAGCAGGACTCAGCCCCGGGGCCCCCCCACTGTGTCCCCCCACCCCAAGCAGTGGTTTTCCACCTCTGCAGAGCCCCAGCATCCCTCATCCCATGGGGCATCCCCACATCCTGATGCTCACCAGGGCTGCTCTTCTCGCTGCCTGCTGAGCTGAACTCTGCTGACTGCAGCTGGAAGGGGACAGGGGACAGGATCAGGGTGATGCCACCCAGGCCCCATCCATGGAGGTGCAGCTTGGGAGCTGCCGGCACTCACCCGAGTGAGGGTGCTCCTGCCGGAGGCGGGCAGTGAGGAGCTCTTGTAGCTCCCCGTGTGCAGGGCTGCAAGAGAACGGGAGATAGCAGAGGTACAGGCAGGGCTGTGGGGCCCGGCAGGGTGCAGGCAGATGGAGGAGGGGGCTATGGGAAGAGCATCATCCCACTTACATGTGTGGAAAGGCGTCCGGTCTGGCAGCGAGCGGGTTTTCCTCCGGATGGGAAGAGATTTCTCCATCTCCTCCTTCAGGATCAGCTTCCCCAGGTTGGAGGTGATCTGGAGGCAAAGCGGGGGGGCAATGTCAGCACAGCCCCGGCCTCTCACATGGCGCCCACCCGCTTGTCCTGCCTCTCACCTTGCTCAGCTCCTGCCTCTGGAGCTCCCGCAGGTTCTTCATCTCCTCCGTCAGGTCCTCCTCTTCCTCCTCCCCTCTCTTGGAGGCCATTCGCCTCCTCCACTCCGTCTCTGCAGGATGATGGGATGGTACATCCATCTTCAGCATCCGCATGGGGTCTTTGGGGGGGGATACACACCCTGGTACGGCCCATTCCCCCCCCATCCCTGCTCCCCACCTACCCACTACAGCCAGGGATGGGGGGCATGGCCAGTAGTCGGTCTCTATCTTGGCGGGCTGGTTGGGATCTGGGGGCTGCGCCGCCGGGAACTTGGAGGATTCGATGATCAGATCCTCTATGAGATGCTTCCCATGGTGGGCGCTGGAGTGGTGCTCTGCAGGGCACACGGAGGGTCAGGCAGCGCCCATGGGTGCTCCATCCTTTGGCACAGACCCCCCCCACTCACCTTTCTGCCTGTAGATTGGAGGCTTCTTGTATATATTGAGTTCTGTTGTGTCGGTCTCTGGAAGGAAAAAGGGGGTTTGGGGCCGGGAATAGAATCACGGAATCACAGAATGGTTTGGGGTTGGGAGGGAACTTAAAGCCCATCCAGCTCCAGCCCTGCCACAGGCAGGGACACCTTCCATAGAGCAGCTCCAAGCCCTGTGTCCAACGTGGCCTTGAGCACTGCAGGGATGGGGCAGCCACAGCTCTCTGGGCACCCTGTGCCAGCGCTCAGCACCTCACAGGGAAGAGCTTCTGCCTCAGAGCTCATCTCAGTGTCCCCTCTGGCAGTTAAAGCCATTCCCCTGTGCTGTCCCTCCATCCCTTGCCCAAAGCCCCTCTCCAGGTTTCCTGCAGCCCCTTCAGGCACTGGAGCTGCTCTGAGGTCTCCCCGTCAGGAGCCTTCTCCTCTCCATGCTGCCTCAGCCCGGCTCCCAGCCTGGCTCCGAGGGGCTCACCAGGACCCCCTGGGGTCGCTGTGTGTGTCCCGGTGCCGGGGCTCGTACCGGGTCTGTGGAAGTGCTGCACGCTGCTGCGGGCTGAGCTGCCGCCCTGGCGCGAGGGGGGCTGTGGGGTGCTGCCGGGGGTCCGGCTCTCCAGCCATTCCCGGATGACCTGTGGGTGAGGGGGGAATTCAGCATCACCCCCTCCTTGGAGCCCCCTCGCCCACCCCAATGTGTCAGTACTCACCTCCGGAGATGGAGGAGGAGAGATGGATTTGGGAGACAGGGAGCGCTGCAGAGAGCAAGCAGTGATTTATTCCAGCAATCTGCCCCATGGAACCCCACTATCCCGGGGGGGGTTTCCCCACCCTGACCCCCGGAACAACCTGGGACACCCTCACCTCTCGGCTCCGGGGCAGCTCCACATGCTCCATGAGTGAATAGGTGAAATGGGGTTCATAGATCATCAGGTCGGGGCGCTCAATATCCAGGATTGCTTTATCCTTGGGAATGGCAGCCAGGTCCTTGTAGCCCAGAACCTCGTTGTCCATTTTGGCCTGGAAAGAAAGAAATGCTCTTTCGGGGTTTGGGTGCAGAAAGGGAGTATCGGGATTGGTAGTCTCTGGGGATGATGAGGAAGCTTTGGGGATGACCCTGACCCACGGATGGAAGTGGGTGAGCTCTTACCACGATGCTGGAGGGAGATCCAGGGACGCTGGACCCACGGGATGAACAGACGCTCCCAGGGGAGGTCAGTGGTTGCTGAAAGGAAAAGGGGAGATGTTGGCAAGGCCAGCCCAGGAAGGGGCTCAGGGTCATGGTCAGGACCCTGGGGCACGGCAAGGGGGGCCCGGGGACAACCCTGTGCCCCATGGACCTCAGTGCTCCGGGGCAAAACGTCCTTGGGGATGGGCGCTGGGGTCTCCTTTGCTCCAGCGTTGTGGTTCAGGGCTGGGGCCACCCGAGAGGTGACAGTGGCTTGGGCCAGGACACGTTGCCACTAGATGGTGCTGCCAGGCTGGGCTGGGAGGAGGATGAGGAGGAGGAAGGCAGGGCCCTGCTGGCAGCACCCCCGCTGATGCTGCTGCTGTCCTTGGCACCAGCCCCCGTGTGCCTTCCTTAAATGAAGGGCTTCCCATTGCCTGCATGCACCCAGCACCCTGTCCATGGGCCCCAGCCCCTTTCCCACCTCCTCCCCCCCTTACCTTCTGCTGTCTTTCCATTCAGCTGTGGGCTGGAGGGGTTGTGTCAGTCGCAGGGTCCTGCAAGGGACAAGCTGAGATTTTGGGGTGCTCCCAGGGTGCACAAGGAGCACCCCCGGCTGAGGGGCCCCAGGGCACTGGGGCTGGGCAGAGCACGCCAGACCCAACCCCAGGACCGGCTGACAAGGGATGCCCGCACTCACTGCTGCCTCTGTGGTTCCACATCCCTCTGGGTGCTCGGGTGCTGCCTCTGCGGGGGACACAAGGGAGAGGTGACAACGGCTTTAGAGGATGACAGCAGCGGGAAGCCCAACCTTGTCCCTGCCAGCCCGGTGGCTGCTGACGAGGGCTGGCAAGCGGAGCAGGGGGAATGAAGCCCTTTGTCCACCAGCAGCGAGCGGCCTCCAGAAGGCTCCAGCAGAGGCTGCGGGATGTGCTGAGCCCTCCCTGTGCTCTGGGCCCACAATGCCCCACACAAAGGGGAAAATTCCCCATTCTCCTCCAAGCTTCTCCGCTGGGAGGTGAACGATCTCGTGCAATCCTGGCCACAGCAGCGGCAGCAGCACGGAGCCCTGGGGGATGCCACCACCGCTGGGGACCCCAAGCCACTGTCCCCTGGTCTATAGCTCCCAGCAGGGGCACAGGGTCCATCCCAATGGGATACAGCAATGGAGAAGGATCAGATGTGACCACACCTGGAGCATCCTCCAGCACGGGACAAGGTACCACCATCTCTCTCCTTTGAGGGTGGAACTGGGATGAGGAGGCTCTACAGGCAGCTGGGGCTGGTATCATGGAATCATGGTATTAACTCAGTTGGAAAGGACCTTTAAGGTCATGCTTTCCAACCACTCCCCAGAGCTGCCAAGGCCACTGTTAACCCATGGCACTGAGGGTCTCACCTACACTGTGTGTGGGCACTTGCAGGGACGGTGCCCCCAGAACTGTCCTCATCCCTCCTTTGAGACCGTCCTGACACAAACCCCTCCTGTGGTACCCACTCACACCCATTCCTGGCACCTGCCAAGGGTCCCCAGGACCCGATGGGGACAGGCACCAAGGCAGTGCAGCACCAGGAGCTCACACTCCGAGCAGCAGCACCAGGGCAGCCCCTTGCTTCCAGCTCACACCCTATGGAAGGGGCTGGCAGTGCAGACACCATGGTGGTGCTGAGCAGATGGATGAGGCAGCAAAGAGCGGGAGCAGAGGATGCGGGAGCAGAGGAGGCGGGAGGATGGATGGATGCGGATGCCGGTGGGAAGGAAAGCAATCGGAGCCAGGGGCACCTGCCATGACCCACCCAGAAACGCTGTTCGAGGGGTGCTGGCACTGCACAGCCGCCGCTGACACTGACCCCTCCCTCCCGGGGACACGGGGACGCGTTATCTGTCACCCGCAGGGAGCCGCCGCCCCGATGGCAGCCGCCCCCCCCCATAGCAACCTCTCCAACCTCGCTGGCACGCTCTCCTGCTCCCCAAGATAAGGCCGCATGGAGCGTGTTTGGGATTTTCCTGGTCGGGAGGGTGATGGGGGGGGAACACCGTGCGTCGTTCCCCCCGCCCCGGGTGATGCTGAGGGTACCCACGCAGCTTGGCTGGCGTGGGGAGAGGAAGGAGATGCAGGGAGGGAGGAAGAGCGCTGGAGGAAGGATGGATGGAGGGACAGACGTGCCGGGGGGGGCTCGATGGGTTCCAGCACAGCCCGTGGTGACGCTGCAGCGGGAAGAGGCCAGTTCCCTCCTCCCCACCCCGAGGAAATCCGGATTTGACTTTTCCACAGCAGCCAAAGGCATCAGCGCCAGGCAGCGGGGCCAGGCTGCGCGCACCCCCCTGGCTGGGAGCACTGAGCAGGGACCCCCGGCCTTCCTCCCCGCTCCCCTCCTCCCCACTGCCCTCCTCGCCCCCCTGTGCGCCCGCAGCTTCCCCGGCTCCCTGCCAGCAATGGAGGGGGAGGACACGGCGGGGTCACAAGTTCCCCGAACAGACGGTTCCCGACAGCGCTGGAAGCAGCGTCCGGTGCTTCCAGCCCAGCTCCGGCCTTAGCCTCCTCCTCCTCCTCCTCCTCCTCTCAGAGACACGGAGCATCCTCCCCACGCCGCGGGAACCGAGGCACGGCCGCGCACGAGGCCCTGCCGGGAGCTCGATGGCGATGGTGGGGGCACGCGTGTCCCCCCGCCGCGTGGCACCGGCGGCCGCTCCTCCTTTGCCCCGTTTCTCTCCCCATCGGAGCAGCACTCGGCTATTGACAGCCCATTGCTTCCGTGCCACTGCGCAAGGGATGCATCAGTGGCCTTAAAAGCCACCAGCTGCCAGCTCCAGCGCCCTGGGATTTTTCCATCCCATAGGGAACAACGTGCACCCTGCCCCTGCTCCCTCCCAGGGATGCTCCGTGCCTCAGCCTCCCTGTGCAGAGGGGGGGATAAGAGCAGCCTGCCCACTACATCCTGCAGGTGCTGGGGATGATGGGGGCATTTCCGCCTCCTTCAGCCACTCCACTCCTCCCATCCTGGGCTAACCCAGCCGCTCTCCTGGCCCCCATCCCTACAGGAGCCCCTGGGCCCCCCTAAGTGGTCCTACAGGTCCTGGGTGATGGGGTCCTTCTCCAGCCCCCCTGCCCCGATGGCCACACCGCAGCCTGCTCTGGGCAGAGGCTCACGTGGCACATAATCTGGGATTAAAGTGGGATTAGCCTGCTCATCCCACATGCAGAGGGGCCAGAGGGACCCACTGGGGGCTCCCAGCGTGGGGCTGATGATGCTGACAGTCACAGAGGGGCTCCTGCACCAAGCAGTTTGGGAGGGCTGGTCCCTGGGTGCCCCAATGCTTGTGTGGGGCCCAGCAATTGGGCACCCGCTTGGCGGGATATGGGGCAGTGGGATGTGGTTATGGGGCTACCTGCAGCCGAGGTGGCAGCTGGTGGCCCAGGTCTACCTGGGAAAGACTGGTTTAACCCTGCCTGCCCGCAGCCAGAGTTGACCCCCATGGCTCCGTCCACGGCCAAGAGCTGGGGCCTGGGCACGGAACCCCATTTCCCCCCAGGTAACCCCCCGATGCTCCATGGGAATGGAGCAATGGGAATTTGACCTCTTCTGCCCTTGCCATGTATCTGGATGTGGGCAAAAAGTGCAAGGGGAGTCCAAAACCCTGTGCCCATGGTGAGACCCCAACAGCCACAGCCCCAGCATAGGGAGAATCAAACCCTTTCACAGCCTGATCTTGGGGAGGGTGAGATGGGGGTGTCCCCTCCCAGAACCGGCATTGAGACCCCACAAACTCACTCCACAAGTGGGGCTGTGCCCTCCTCCCTTGGGATACACGGTGCCGATGGCAGTGTTCCCAAGGAAGGAAGACAGGAGGATGTCCCTGCTCTGCCAGGGGGTGTCCTGCAATGAAGTGGGGTGCTGCTGAGGAAGGAACACGGGTGAGAGCCTTGGGAGGATACCTGCGTGCCCCCGTGTCCCCACGTCACCGCCCTTCCCTTCCCTACAGCGTCTTGTTCCCCCCCCCCAAGGGAATTTGGCTATGCAGTGCCGGTGTGGGGAGGGGGCACAGAGGAAAGGGCAGAGGGGGAAAAATGGGGGGAAACAAGCCCTGGGGCTGTTGTGTCCCTCGTCCCGTCGTGTCCCGTGTCCCCCTCCCCCGGGAATGGGCAGCAAAGGACGGGAGAGCAAAAGGACTGAAAAGCAAAGGTCGTCCGATGCCATCCCCAATAACCCCCCCCTTCCCTCCCGCCCCAGGGTATTCCCTCTCCATATCCCCCTCTCCTCATGGAGCCGCGCAAGGGCCACGCCACTCACCTAGCGCTGGGGCCGCCGCGTACCTCCAGCCATAGGGAGCTGTGGGGGGGGCCGCCCTTGGCTTCCTGTACTCGTTTGGCCACCAAATTCCACCGTAGGTCGCCCTGGCCCCGGCCCAGCCACCGCTGCGGCATCCGGGAGCGGGAGCCGCGGCTGAGCCTATCTCCCTCCGCCAGCGCCCGCCCGCCTCCCCGATAACGGCGCCGGGTGCCAGGGCGGGTGGATGCGCAGCGCTGGGTGGGGGCTACCGCCGCTCCCCACCTCTGCTGCTGGCTCAGTCCCTTTCCCAACAACGGGAGAATTAGCCGGCATCATGACGAAGCAGTATTCGCTCCGCCGCCGCTCGCGCCCGCGGCACAAAGGGGGGAAAACGGACACCAACCCGGATTGCCCAGCGCTGACCGCTGTCAGGGAGAGCCTGGATGGTGCTGGGGGGGGCCCAGCACCCCCTTCTCTATCCCCGGCGGCAGTTTGGGGGTGGTACCCCCTGCTCCCCGCGCACGGATCGGGGTTTTGGCACCCACAGGGCTGAGCAGCACCCCACGGTACATGGGAGAGGGAGGAGTGAGGGTGGCCCCATCCCCATCTGCATTTGGGGTGATGCGAGGGTGGCACCCATCCCTGGAAGGGGAACACTGGGAATTTCATCCCAGGGCTGTGGAGCATCAGCTCAAAATCAAGTCCTGACCTCTACAGATGCTGAACTGGACCTGGGTGCTGCCAGGGAGAGCCTGGAGATGGGTAGGGGGGATAGAAGCTGCCCCCACATCACGAGCCCCCCACGTCTCTGGGGGTGGCGGGCCTGCGTTGGTGCTGCAGCACCGGGAGCCAGTGTCTATTCCCGGCTCTGTGTGGGAGAGAGATGCCTGCTGACAGCAGCTCTGCTTCTGGGTCCTCTCCCTGCTGCAGTGATTGATGCTATTTGCTGCCTCAGTTTCCTTTCTGGCTCAAGCAAGGGCTGCAGGAACCCCTGGACCCACATCTGGGGAATGCACATCTGGGGGATGTATGACTGGCAAGGCACATCTGGAGGGGTACACACCCAGGGATGCACATCTGGAGGAGGGGAGATGCACACCCAGGAATGCATGGGGAAGGGACGTGGAGAAAATGGGGGATACTGGAGGGATGCACACGCAGGTGGCACATCCTGGGGGATGAACAACCAGGGGGATGTACACCTCGGTGGGGAGTAGTGCCATGGCCAACCTGGCTCGCTGGACCAAGAGCATCATGGCCTCTGCTCCAAGATGCTGCTGTACCCCCCCAACTGAAGGGGCTTCTCCAGCCCCACCAGCCACCCCCTGGGGCCATGTTCATGAATAACCGCGGCTGTGGCTGCCTCCCCGCTGTAACCCAGTTTCTCAAGCATGAAGACAACTGCAGCGGCTGCTACATGCACCCGGAGCTGCTCCTGAACCAGCCATGGCACCCAACGTGGGCTCAGCCCCCTGCCCCGTGATCCCAGCACCCAGGGGTGCCCAGAGGGAAGGAGGAGTTTGGGAACACACTTATCCTGTGCCAGTTGGGCCCCACACACCCTCGTGTGCACCCACCGAAAGCCAAGCCCAGACATGCTCATCAACCCCCCCCCCCCCAGCGCTCATCAGCCTCACAGGGTCACCTCTCATCCCAGTGATGCCCTTCAAAGGCAGCTGCCAGAGGGGACCCTGGGGGCCCAGATGGTGGGGACAAGAGGGTCGCAGGGCCCTACCTTCAAAGGAGCCCATGGCCTGCTGCAGGCAGGGCTGCCTGTCCGCCGGGAGCCATGCCTGCGCCGAGCATCCCCTCCCCTTCGCCGCACCGCACGTTGCTACAGCGACCGCCTCCCGCTGCAACCGGCTGGAGCCGAGCGAAGGAGGATGTGCAGGAGCCTCCTTCGTCCTCAGCGAGCGATGGAGGAGGTGTAGGGGCATCCTTCAGCCTCACCGAGCAATGGAGGGTGCGCAGGAGCACCCTTCAGCCTCACTGAGCAATAGAGGAGGTGTTAGGAGCATCCTTCCTCCTCATTGAGCGAAAGAGGATGTGCTGGAGCAGTCTTTGGTCTCAGTGAGTGATGAAGGAGGTGTTAGGATCATCCTTCACCCTTATTAAGTGATGGAGGAGATTTAGGAGCATCCTTCACCCCTATTAATTGATGGAGGAGGTGCAGGAGCATCCTTCATCCCCATTAAGCAAAGGAGGAAGCGTAGGAGCATCCTTTGGACTCTCTGCTCTCAGGGACGATGTTGAGGAGAGGGATAAGGCTGAGCGGCCTTCCTAGGGGAGGCAGCCCCTTTGCCCCTCTACAAGGCAGCTGCCTGACCCAAAATTGCCCCTGGTGCTGCACTGTGGGAATACTGGGCATCATCCTAGAGGAGCCCTGCTGAGGCTGCCTGGATACAGCCCCATGTCCTAGGGGACCCCAGGCCCTGCCACCCCTGCGATGCCCCCCAGGAGCCCTGAGCCAGTGAGGACCATGGGGCTGGGGATGGCAGCAGGCTGGTCCCCATCCCCTCTGCAGTGGGGTGGCTGCTCTGGGGAGCTGCCCCTGAGCATCCCAGCCCCCAGCAGCATCCCATGGGAGAGCAAAGCCTTGGGAACGGCGGGACACCCTCCAGTGCACTTTCTGTACAGACATTCCTGTCCCCACCTCCGCCCCCCGCCCCGGGTCTCACCTCAGAAAACAAGAAAGCAGCGGTGTGAGGGGCTGTTTCCCTGCTCCTTCCCCGGCCATAATTAAAAAGGACTCACCCTCCCGAGCCCTTTCTATCCCGGGAGGTCGAGAAGAAAGAGAGGGGAGGAAGGGGAAAACCCTGAAAGAAAAGAGAGGAAGGGCTTGGAAAGGAGGAGAGGAGAGGGGGGAGAGAAAGGGACGGGGAAAAATTAAAGCGGAGATCACACAAAGGGACCTCCTCTACCTTTGAAGCTTTGGCTGAACTGGGGAGGGGGCGGCGGGGGTAGGGAGGGTCCGGACCCCGTCGGTTCCTTTCTCAAAGCTTTCTCCTTTCAGGAATGTCTCGAATTCCTGCAGAAACAAGGAGCCGGGGCTGGGGCCGAAGGAAATGGAGGTGGAATTACCCCGGCTCCTGGGTTAATTCCCACCCGCCACACCTGGGCAGCAGCGCCGGGCATTGTTCGGCTCTAATTGCCGCCTCTCGCGTTTCTCGCCGCTTTAAAGCTCCATTGAACTCAAACTGTTATAATTTTCTCCCTGCTGACCCCCCCCTTCCCAACAGTGTCCCCCCCCCCCCCCCGCTTTGTGCTGCCGGCGCTTTGAGGGGTTGGGTGAGCCCCGGTTAAGGGATTACATCCTCCCCGCGGCCCGGCCGCCACCTCCCGGGGCATTGTCAGACGGGAAAGTAATTACAGAGCGGGTGGGACGGCGCGGGCTGGGGGGGGCACAGTCTGACCGGTGGGCAGCGGGGGTGGGAGAGCTGGTGGCCCCAGGACGGGGGAGCGGAGGGTACCACGTTGGGTACCACTCTGAGGGTGATGCTCGAGGGGGAGGACAGGGGGTACCACGCCAAGGCTGATGCTCTGCTCACCAGGATGCAGTGGGTACCAGGTCAAGGGTGATGCTCTGAGGGAGAGCAGTAGATACCACGCTGCGGGTGATGCTCTGAGGGAGAGCAGTAGATACCACGCTGAGGGTGATGCTCTGAGGGAGAGCAGTAGATACCACGCTG
>JASSUY010045695.1:0-68529 GCA_032466535.1 Forpus xanthops
GCTCGGCCGCGCCGCCGGTGCCGGGGCTCGGTTCTCCCCGGGGGGTGGTGGCCGAGTCTCCCCTCCTCTGCTTCCCGGCCTGGCGGGCGGTGCCCGGACCCTCATCGCTTGGGAGAGGCGGCAGGAAGCGTCTCTGCACGGGGGTGCAACGGCCATGGCGGGGCCCGGCCCTGCCCCGGCTGCGGGCGCCTGCTCGGGGGCTCTGGGGTCAGCTGTAGGGCTGGGTTCTTCCGTCGAGCAGCGCCGGGCGCTGTGGGAGCGCTGAGCCGCAGCGGGGGTGCGGGCGCTGTTAAAGGCTCATCCTAAAGCTGTGTGCGCTGCGAAAAGTCAGTTCCCACACAAGAAGGAGCTGGGAGGCGCTTCTGAGCTTGTGCTGCCCTCTGTTCGAGGTGTTGGGCTCTCTCAAAGACCGTCGCAGCGCTGGTGATGTCGCTGGGTTTGGTTCGGTAGGGAGCCGGTGCTGCCTCGAGGGTTGGTGTTGACATATGTTTCTCTTTCTCCTTCGAAATCTCATTGAGATGTACATGCTGCAGCAGTACGTCACCTAGCTGCGGTTTAGAGGTTTGGTTTAGTGACCTGGACTTCAGCTGTGGTTTCCCTGTGCGGGTAGAACTGGCAGCTGGTGATAGCAGTAGGAGTCTCTCTGGACAGGTGGGAACAACAACCGGCATCGTGAAACCTGTGCTCGATGGAGATTTGCAGATGGACAGAATTCCTGGTGCCGTGTCTATGGGTACTGTAGCCGCTGGAGCCAGAGCTGCTTTGCTGTGCATGGACAAAAGCATAGGGGAGACACAGCCTTAACCAGGAGGCCATGTTAGATGACAACTGGGTAGTCGGGAGCAGTTTGGTCTGTCCATCTGTGATTGCCTTTGTCTTATGTTAATCTGTGCTTCTCCTTGGAAAGGAGATGCTCACTACCTTCAGTTCAGGGTGTTCAGTCTCAGTGGCCCAGAGGCCCCTGGTTTTTCTTGCCTTTTTTGTTGAAAGGTATTTAAAACCTGGCTCAAGCTGCTTGTATTGCTCATAGAAGTAACTCAGGAAAGCACTTAAAGCTTCTCTCTCTTTCAGGATCTTATGCAAACCCAACTTTAGATAGAAAACCTTTGTATTCAGCTAGCTATATGTGGAAAATCTGCTTTGTAGACTGTTCCTTCTGGTTAGGGTAGGATGATGTTAGGGTAGGATGATGGGGAAGGCAGAATAGGCAAATGTGTACCTGAGACAGGTCTTGTGGATGCACGTACAACCTGAGTCAGTGTCTTGCTAACTAGAAGTGGTTCTGTGTTTAAGCTGTTCATGTGTATGCTTCAGTAACAATGAGGAGAGGGTTTTTTAAGCCTTGGCAAGGAATAAAACCTACTGCGATGCAAGATAAAACATGTTTGTCGTTTGGTAACGTGTTGTAGGCAGAAATTTTAATCACTAGATTTACATGCTTTGAACTTGGCTATTCATGACCTGCCACTGATGCTCTACACACATCATAGGCCCTGCTTTGGGGGGGTGGTTGTTTGCCTTAAAGTTGTGGCCAATTCTGGGAAGTCTGTGGTATTTTCACTGTAGAGCAGAAATGCCCTAGAAGTTCTGGAGTATCTAAAATGGAAATGGCAGAGCTACTGAAAGAACAATAATAAACAGAAATGGAGCCCATCTGAAACTGGTTGGGATTTCCCTGATGAGTGTGCAACTGGGCTTTTTTGACTTTACAGGAAAGCCTACGAAAAACTAATGTGAAGTGCAGCATGAAGTTGACTGCAAATCCTGATGTGAAAGTTCCTCCTGCTTAAAATGCAGCTGCAGTACTAAAACATCTCTTAAGTTGTATGAGTACAGGCAGCGGGACATCTTGAAACCTTCTCAACAGCTCCCTGTTTCCCTGCAAGCTTCAGAGTTAACACAGTGTGGTGGTGCCACTGGGTTCCAGCTCTGCTTCTGGCTTTTGGGAGCTTGTACAAGAAATGAGCATGCATCAGTGCAGCTGAGGTGTGTGTAACCTGCTGTGTGCTAATGTGGGTGCTCACAGCTTCTGAAAGTCATCCCTGGGCTTGTGTATTTTAGCCCTCTTTTTGCCTGCCTTTTGTGGTCACAGCTTTCACACTGTCATTAGGCTCGATCATATGAATTTCAGTGGTCTGAGCTTCTAGAGCAGTAGCCTGCAAGGAGGAGTTGTGGGGGATGTTGGTATCCTCACTCTTGAGGCTCTGTTCCTGAGGAAAGAGCACCACTTTTTTTTTTGTAGAAGATTAAGGTGCTGTCAAATTAAATGAAACTGAAAATGGTTTCTGGTACTCCAGTTAGCAAGACGCTCTCTTTAACCGCTTGGTGTATTGTAGACCTCTGTCTTGGCTCCTCTCGCCCCACTTGCTAAATGCAGGTGAACCCTCTCCCCCCTTTATCCTTTAATATATGACAAATAAACCAACTTGTTGACTAGGTAAACTTTTATGCTGAGTTTTAAAGATACCTTGAGTATCTTTACACTTCTGCAGCCTGTTATGTGATCAGGTGGCTTCTCTCAAGCCTTGTTTAAAAAAGCTTAGACTATACAGCTAAGGGTATTCATCAGAAAGGACTATCCCTAGAAATGACAGGTAAAATGCTTCCCAGGGCTTCTGTGGCTAACGCCCAACACAGAGTTATCCTTCCCTACATATATCAGGCTTCCTCCAGCCCCTGCTGCATCCTTGTGATGAGTGCAGGCAAATGTCTGAAGTGGGTAACAGGATGACAGTGAGACAGTGTTCGCTGCCTCTGATGGTGCATCCTTTAGGTTGTTCTTGGGTTGAAGAACTGGGTTTATCCAGCTCTGGGTGTGCAGTAAACTTGAAAATCGTGAGTGCGAGAGGCAGTTTCCATGTTGTTATTGTGTAATTAATCTTTGTTATGTTCTATTGAGTTTCAAATAGTGATGTCTGTTTTGAAGAGTTTCGAACCTTCGGGATACTATCTGGCCTGTTTTTAGATGTCATTTTCTTGAGCTGGATGGATCTTTCTTTTAAACAAGCGACATTTTGTAAAGAGAAAACAAAAGAGTTAGTTTTGCAAAAGCTTCTAAACCCCGTTGTTCTGTTTTAACCTCTTGTGCTGCTGATCACCATGCTACTTTTGCATGTTATGGCGTAATTCCTAGCAGGAGAGTTGGCCTGTGCTCTCTGTTCTCTTGTCATGAAATCCCAGAACAAGCCTGTCATTAAAAAGGTAATGTGGGGGCTTCCTGTGAGCCCTTATGTGTGGAGGGGGTGTGCAGGGACCGACTTATCACTACTGAGACTTCTCTGGTTAGGCTGGTGGTCTCAGTGTGTGTTCTATTAAGTCTAGACCCAGCGATGGCAGGGGAAGGTTTACCAGGCTCATGAAGTGTTAGGGGCAGGCTCTGTAGCGAGAGGGGAGCCTGGAATTCTGCAGCCATAGCAAAGGCTGCCAGAATTGTCTTGGTCTGTAAGGAGCTGTTTTGAATTGCTCAGCTCTTCTCAAGTTGAAAGATGCTGTGCTGTGTCTTTGGCCAATAACGAGTGTTCTGTTTTAGGGGGAAAAATGACAAAAATGCTCCTCAGCTCTGGATGGAAGGAAAGAAGGCATCTGCCACCTCATAAAGTGGTGTAGCTGTTTGGGTTAGGGCAGCTGGGGCTGGTAAACAGCTCAGTGCAAAAGGGCTTGTTGTGGGAGGGCTACGTGCTGGCCTTGGCTTGAGCAGCGGCGTGCTGTGCTTGTGGCTGAGCTGGAGCTCGGTGATCTGAGGTTTTTTAGTGCTTGTGAAATGTTGCTGATCTAAGTAGCTCCTCTCAGAAGCATCCTCTTATATCTCCAGGAGTGGGGCTGTTACTTCTTGAGCATCTTCTGAGTTTACGTACTGCTGAGAAACTCCTGGTTGCCCGATGCGGTCTTGGTCTTGCTGCCTTGGCTGTGATGCTGTGGGTATCTTGCCATGTGCATTGTGCTGCTCAAGGGAGGGTTGTTCCGACTTCTCTGGTTCCTTCCTCTGGTTAGGTGAGCACAGGAAAACCTCTCCTGCTTCAGTCCGGGTGTTGGTGAGTGCTCCAGCTACTTTGTTAGTTTTAGTAGAATCCCAGTGTGGTTTGTGTTGGAAGGGACATTAAAGCTCATCCAGTTCCAATCCCTGCCACAGGCAGGGACACCTTCCACTAGAGCAGCTTGCTCCAAGCCCCTGTGTCCAACCTGGCCTTGAACAGTGCCAGGCATGCGGCAGCTTCTCTGGGCACCCTGTGCCAGCGCCTCAACGCCCTCACAGGGAAGAACCTCTTCCTACTGTCTCAACTAAACCTACCCGATGTCAGTTTAAAACTGTCACTGTCTGGGAAAAGTGGCTTTTGCAGTGTTTTTTAAGAGTTTTATCTCTTTAGTCCTCAGACAGTGTGGTGCTACTTGGTCTCAGTCATCCCTGAACACACCATGTCCTCCTGTGCTGCATGGAGCACCAGTAACTGTTGCACTCCCTGGGCCATGACAGGAGTGGGGGGTGATCTCTCACAACTGATGTGCGTTCAGGGTGCTTCCCATTATGCAAAAATGTGCCACAAAAGAGAGGAACTTCTGCCAATGCCTGGTTTACTGCTGCTAAATGTAGTTGGCCATGGGTATGAGGAGAGAAACATTGAGGCTGGTGAGTGCCATGGTATTGTTGTATGCGCAAAAAGGTCTTGCTTGTATTTTTAACTATTACCAACATGAAACTAGGCTAATAAATATAGTTCTTTTTAATATGGTATTAAAAAGCTGAACACGTTTTTGTTGCATGGTTTGAGTGAGGCAGCTTCTTGTGTACAGTATAAAAGTGAAGAGTAATAATGAAAGATTAAAATGCCTTTGGGAGAAGAGGACTTAATGTAGGCCCGCATGCTTCCCAGTGTTTAATCTGAGGCAGGTTTTCCCAGTGTTGATGGCTGGTTTTGGCAGTGTAACCTTACTTGGAGTTGACACTTTTGCTATTTCTTGTGGAGGTGGTGGTAAAGGAAAGGTTATTGTTCTGAGCCCTGAAGTAAGTCAGCAGTGCTGGTGCTGAGGTGGTGGGCAGATGTGGTCATGGTTGCACTAGTCAGCCTGCCTGGGCTGCTTGTTTTTGTTTAAGACTGCAGTGGATTGAGAAGGCTTTCACCTTCTGTTGGTGTTGTAAAACATGCTATGGTAACTGAGGTTCATGCTTTTGAAATTCCCCCACCCAGCTATCTTCACTTATCTGGTGTTTGTCTGCTTTACCAGGTTGTTTTGAGGAGCCTTTAGGAAGATGTACAAAGGAGCTGTTAGTTCTGACATGGTTAGAAAAAGAAAGTTGCATTGAGCATAGAAAACATCAGTTGATCTCAGTTTCATTTTTGAGAGGTCCCTTACGCTTCCTTGGTAATTTGGAGTAACTTGTCCTGAAATGTGTGCTTCAGAACTACAGAGCTGTTGGGATACACAAGCTGTGTTAAGTGACTGACTTGGGGATGCTCCAAGATCCCAGACACATGCTTAACCTCAAACAGGGATTGCTGTAATAACAGCAAATGTTGTGGCTTTGAGGAACAGCATCACCCTGAGAGCTGAATTGGGGCTGTCATGGTGCTGGTGCAGCTATGTCAGTGGTAACCTCAGGATGTTGTGAGTTGGTCCTGGAGTGGGGCTCTTCATCAGTGCCTACAGTCGCTAGAGGAATAGGACAAGAGGAAATGGGTTTAAACTTAACTTTTTCACTGTTAGGGTGGTGAGGTGCTGGAACAGGTTGCCCAAAGAAGTGGTGAATGCTCCATCCCTGGCAGTGTTCAAGGCCAGGTTGGACAGAGCTTTGAGTGACAAGGTCTAGTGTGAGGTGTCCCTACCCATGGCAGGGGGATTTGAACTAAATTATCTTAAGGTCCTTTCCAATCCTATTCTACGATCCTATGGAAAGGACCTTGAAGATCATCCAGTTCCAATGATGTCTCTTCGCAGTGCTGTCTTTTGTGTGACCAAGTGTTTTCTGTTCTTGCATTCACACCAGGTTGAGTCTGTGGGTGTGGGCAGGTGGGACAGAGCTCACCTGTGTGTTCCACTATGAGACCTGAAACCAGGATGCTGTGGATCTGAATCTTTGCCCCAATTCAAGACAGCCACTTGCAGCACAACTGGGCTTTTTGGCCCTGTGTCTCTTGGTTAGACATCTTCTATCTAAACCAAATAGCCAGACTGTGTTTCTGAGGCAGTTCCCTTGTGGAATATAAAAGGTAGGGTCTAAAGGATTGTCTGACTTGTTAGTGGCAATCAAGCAAACCCCAGAGCAGCCAAACAATATTTAAAAAGGATGTGTTTTTCAACATCCTGAACTGATGTGGTACAAGTCTGTTTCGTGAGTCTGCCCCTTCTGCTTTTTGCAGTTTTTGCCTTGGACTTCACCATTTGTCTTGTTCTAAAGGAGTGCAACTCCTGTGCTGGTTTGTAGTTTGACAGCTTTTTAAGTACCAGGCTTTAAGCTCAGCTTTGGGAGCAGATGCATTTGTGTATTGAGCGTGTGTGCCTGATGAGTTCTGAGCTGGGGTCAGCAGACAGGCGACTTTGGTCACCAGGTGGCTCACAGCACAGTGTCTTCTCTTAAATTTCATTTACCACATTAATACCATAAACATGGCAGATGTGTGCAGTTCTCGAGTGAGAGCTCCATGAAGAAGATGATTCCTAAGAGGCTGAAAGGTGGGCTTTGGGCTGGAAGATTTAGGTGATATCTGTAAATGTCTCCTGGACACCTGCAGAGGAGAATATCAACCAATGCTGGCCAAGGAGAGTACTGGCCATGCTCTTGAAGCCAGTTTAGCCTTCTGTGCCTGTTTGTCTTTCTGGAGTTCAGGTCTTAATCAGAGAGCAGCTTCTGTTGGTGTTTTGCATCACAGATTTGTGGTAATACCAGTGTGCTGAGAAGTCCAGGGTCTTTTAACTGTCTGGTTGACAGCTGAGCTTCACCAGTGCTGTCTTTTCACCAGGGTTTTGTGATTTCTGACAGAATTGGTGCATTGTCTGCAGCGATCTTTGTGATGAAGCATTTGCTGTGCCAGGTTTGTGTTGCAGATATGCAATCAGAGCCTTCTCCACATAATGCTGATGGGTGTCTCTGATGGGGAAAGCATGACTGCTTGGGTTGTAGTAGCTGATTATCTCTCTTATGCCCTTGATCTAGGAGACTTGTCACTTTGGAAAGCAAAGTGTCAGTTTGTAGTAGGGACTGAGGAGGTGGTAGAGGGCAAGGACCCGGAAGTGGTAGGGCAAGGGTGCCTTGAAATGGGTGTGATTAATCTAGGAACCAGTGATGAAATACAGATATGTATTTAATAATGTCGGGGGGTTTATAAGGTGTAAAAGCAGTGTGGAAAGGTAAAAGTGGCTAGCAGATCATGAGTAAAATCCTGTGAATATTATTGCTTCCATTCTGGACTCCCAAGTGCTTTGACCCTACAGGAGTTATCTGAGTGACCTGTTAGTGTAAAATTATCTTGTTTGGGAGGGGAATAAAAAGGTCTTATTCCTGCTTTTCAGAGTTGGATGTTTTATCCTTTCCAACAGGATCTGGAAGCTGTGAGGGACTGGTTTACCTTGGCCTCCTGAGGTAATGGTGTATACTAAAGAGCATCATGAAATGGCTCTGGGTCATTAGGTGGTGATTGCAGTGGTACCTGTGATGAAATGGCAGCAGTTTCAGGCCTGCCTGAAAGAGGAAGTCGCGGTGGTGCTGCTGGGGCTTGACAGGAAGCTAGTGCAGGATGTGCAGACAGATTTGACACTGAGTTTCCTTTGCCTGGGAGAATGTGTACATTTCAACCTGAAACCAGACTTTGGGTAGCTTAAAAATAAAAGGAGTTTTAACAAGCATGAAGACTTCTGGTGTCTGCTTCAGATTGCTTGTAGAGCAAGAGTAAAGGCAAGATCCTGCAGATTCTTACCCCTTGGTGTAGCAGGGAACACTGATTGTGTAAAAAGAGCCACAAAAATTCACTTTGTTTTAGTCAGTAGTTCCTACAGCTACTAGAATGTGTTGCAGCTACTCTTGAGTTAAAGACTCATTTTAGAACTGAAGAGCTCCTGTAGTGACACCAAGTTTCATGTGCTTCCACTGAGATGGGAAGCTGAGGTTTGCACAAAGGGGGTTGTGATCCTCTGTGCTGGGGTGCACGTGGGACAGGGTTTCCTACAGCCTGTGCTTAGTGAATGGGAACATGCTGTAGGTACTGTGTATCTCCAGCCTTCTGTGACCTATCCATGCCTCTTGGTGTGTGTGCAGGGCAAGAAAGTGTAACTTCCAATTTTCCTTTGCACGAGGAAGGATTACAGTTCTACTCTGCATCCCACTGGGACTTGGGTTTAACACTTGCATCTCTGTTGCCGCTTTTTGGGATTAACCCTAAATTCAGATCAGCTCCCTGATGAAAACGTGAGGCTGTAAAATAAGTCAGTTCAGTCTGGAGCTGGGCCACCTGATGAATCTGCTCCAGCTCACAAGGCTTTGTGGTCCAGTTCCCGGGATGCTGCCTCCCAGTTCTCCTGAGTCCTGCGGAGTTCTGTGAAATTTTGTTCGTGTGACCACGTGCTGAGCAGATTGAAATCCAACAAATGTTAGAAGTGTGGTCAGTTAACATGTGCTGTAGTGAAGCACTGATGCTTTTGATTACCATACAGAGCCGTTTAAGAAATCGCTTCACTGTGGGTTTTTTTTTTTAAGTCTTTAGAACTTGCTGGGCAGCCCTAAGTCACACTGGTTGGTGTAGCCTTCCCAGTCTTTATCAGCTTTCTTCTCTGGGCTTGGCCAGATGGTTCATGATTACATGGCTCAAAATCCACTCCCTGCACTCAAACTGGGATGACTTCAGCGCTTTACAGTCTGTTTCAATTCCCTCTGATATTTGAAACTACTCAGTGTTCTCGAGACCTGCTGGGTGTTGTAAATGTAGACTTCCTACTAGTTGCTTTGGAGGGAGAACAAAACCCAAACCCTGGAGTTTCTGCCTCCTTTGGTATTGCACTCTGGGTGGGTTATTCTGTAGTTGTAGCTCATGTTGGATTAAATCACTTTTAAACCCCAAGTCCATGATGTAGATGTCTTCAAAGCTATTCCTACGGGAGAACAGGTCCCAGGATCTAAGCCCAAAAATTAGCATGCTTTCAGCTGTCTGCTGTGGACTTCTTAGAAGTGGAAATCATGAAGTGGCTCATCCAGCTAATCTAGAAAGCCGGCTAATCCAAGGAAAACAATTTATTCAACAACTCCACTTTCCCACTGGTAAGCTGTTGGAGGCCCGTGCTTCAGACTTGCATCTGTTTAAACCGTAGGTCATCTTATTTCAGTGTTTAAAGTTATATATCCATTAAAAAAAGAAAAAAGGTGAGGGGATCCCTTTACCTGGATATGTGCTTAAATGCATTTGGTCCTTAAAGATGTGTTCCTGAAGTGTCTCTTGGGGTGGAGGGCATTTAAATAGTGGGGTGAGAAGGGTTGTAATTGCATGGCACATATAGAACTTCTGTGAGCCAGTTCAGTTCTTTTAATGGTCAGTTTTGTTGGTACCTTCATTTAGGAAGGAAGAAAACAATCGAACAGGAGTGATGTTGGGGTGCAGAGTTGAGAGGAGGCCCTATTTTTATAGGAGATACTCTTAATGTGAACTGCTGCTGTTCCCTACTGTGTGAGGATAACTGTCTACATAAAATTGGTGTTGACTATGAAGGGCTGCTGCAGGAATAATAGGATCCACAGGCAAAGTTTGTGTGTGCAGCTTGCTCTTTGCCTTTGTCCTGAGCCCTTACCAAAGGCTAGCAGCTTCTCCCACAGAGCCAGTGTGGGCGCTGGGCTGTGCTGAGGTGGGGAAGGATGCAGTTTTGCAGCATGTTTGTTTGAACTGATGAGCTCTCTGATACTGTGGTTCCATTTTGTTGTTTGCTTGATGCTCTTTGGAGTAAGGAATTTTAAAGAGTAACACTAAATTTTACAATATGTGAACACATGAGAGCTTTTCTTATACAGTACAGAGTGTTAAGATGTATAGTTAATTATGGATTGGTATGGAGCAGTGAGCATAGGAAGTGCTTCAGAGTCTGGACTTTTCCTCTGGCGTGGGTTCTGGGTGGCTGAAGCGGATATGAAACCGGAGTTATGGATAAACAAGGAAATAGAAATAGCTGGGGCAAGAGGGTAGGAAAGGAGTTAGAGCAGGAAGGGAGGGGGGAAGGATAGGGAATGGCTGGGATGTCTGCTGAGGGGTGGGAAGGGAGTCTGGGTTTCTCTGAAGGGACTGTTAACCTCGAGGTGCATGGGCTCTTGGTGATGGCTCTTGGGTGGTGAGCAAGGGTAGCTAGGATGGGGGGTTCTGGTTCTGGGGTGACAGTGTGGTGAATTCCAGTTCAGTTCAAAAGGCATCTGAGATGTGGCAGGGACACCAGTGTGAGAGGTGTTTTGTATTTCATATGTTGGCTCTGAACAGCATTGAGGGAGGCTGCTCCTTGTGCTGTGCAGCAGCTTGGCCCAGTGGCTGGTGGTGGTACTCTGTTTCATGGGGGAGGCAGCGGGGCAGGCTGGTGAGTTGGGCTGGTTTTAGTGGGAGTGTGCTTGAGTTGTTACCCAGGTCTGGTACCTGTCTTGATTTCCTTCTGAAATCTCCTGAGCAAGTGACCCTTCCCTTTCCACCTGTGCTGTGAGCAGAAGTCTGTCTCCATGTGGGACTGGGCTGCTCCACTGCCTGCCTGCTTTTTGGTGCCTTTTTTAGTCTAAAATGTTTTCTCTGCTCAGTGCCACCAGCATGGCAAGGCCCATCTATGGAATGCCTTCACAGTGGGGCAGTATTGACTAATACTGCTTAGATAGAAACCTGACCTGAATGCAGAAAATGTTTTTTGAAATGGAAGCAGTTGCTTTGTCTATCTGAGTAAATGTGTTCAGTTTTTTGTAGCATTAATGAAGGACCTGTTGATACGCTTTGCTGATCATGTGCTGGCTGCAGCTGAGGTCTACTGCATAAATCAATGGGTTCTGTTATTCTGATACTGAAGCACAGGGGAGCCAGTACAAGAGGGTTTGCCTGTGCAAATCCATCATCTTTATATGTTGAAAGAAGATTGTATAAATGACAATGTATAGACAGTGGCAGTGGTGTATGATGTTCCAGATGTTGCCTGATGTGCTGCTCCAAGAGAGCCTATGCTGCCACTTCCTATACTTGACTGCTTGTGGATCTCCGTGGGGATGGTGGTGATTAGTTTTCCTCTACAAGTACTGTTTGTAGGAACTCCTGAAGATGTTTATTTTGAAGGTAGCTGGCTTCCTGTAAATCTCTGAGCATCCCTGCCAGCATCTGAATCAAAACTAGTGCTATAAGTTTAGAGTTGTTACCAGTTACATGTCCCTGCAAGTGTGGTGCTGTGATGTGCAGTATCAAATTGTGCTGCAGCTGGGACTCAAAAACCTGGAACTGCATTGTGCTTCCAGATCCCCCTGAGGCTTGCACTCCCCAGGAAGTGCCCCCATGCAGAGTTCAGTAGGGCTCAATTCAGTTTTAATGGAGTTTCTCCCACCTGAGAGCAGGCTTATCCTTGGCAGGGTAAAGCACTGCCACCATCCTGAGGGTGAATTTGCTGCGAGGGTGTCCCTTCCTGTCCTCTCTCTCACATCCTGGCAGGGAGTGACTCAGTTTGCAAATCTCTGTTGCTGTAACTCAAATATGGAGATGTTGAAAGTCAGTGGGGCTTTGCCTAAGGCTTGTGGGATCAGGATTTCACACCTCTGTGGGTGAATGGCCAGAGATCTGGCCCTTCTTACGCTGAAGTCATATTGATGAAGGGCAGCAGTGTCTGGCACTGTAGCTAATGTCTGGAGGAGGTATTGGTGGCAAATACTGGTTTAGTTCTTGTGCTGAAGTCTGTGCTGGGACAATGTGTTGGTAACTGGGTGTATGATGGCTTTGTAATGTCATGGAAGTAACCGGATTCCCTGGGAACTGGCACCTCGCTGAGCTGCTCAGGGCTGTTGGGCACTTCAGAGTGTGGGCAAATGTACATGTTAGCAACTTGAACCAGAAGGTTATAGACCTGTACTTAGGCCTTAAAAAAAGGTGAGGGGAGGATGAATTAGTCATGTTTACTTCTGTCTGTACCTGCTTATTTTTATCCCATAACCTAGTTTGAAAGTTGCTGCTGCTGTGCTTCTTGCTGAGCTTGCTTTACCCACGTGTTGTCCAGAGGGCACATCTTCTGGGAGGCATGTGTGTTATTGGGCAGCTCTTGGGACCCCAGATCAGACTTTTAAGTGCCTCTAAGGCTGGATGCTTCCATACATTAAAACAAAGCTGGAAAAGCCTAAAGGCCTTTTTGCCTACCTCTGGGTAGGTAAAAACAGTGACTAAATTCACCCGATGCTCCTTCTCGAAGCGACTGTGCTAAACATAGTCTGAGGTGGTGCAGTGTATGCTGTGGGAGGGGTCTGGAGCTGAGGAGGTATTTGCATGTATGAATACGAGCAGCTTCCTGTTGGGTGTGTGATGAAGGCAGAGATCTACCAGAAATGTCTTGTTTTCAGATCCCAAACATGCTGTAGGTGGTTTGGGCTCCAGTCAAAGTTCACTGATGACGTGTGCTGCTATCTAGTGAGTGTGAGAAACATTTAAATGTGTGTATCTCTGTTTTTTCCCCAGGTTCTGTTGGAGCTGATACTAAAGTAGGCTTCAGCTATGCAGACGATCAAGTGTGTAGTCGTGGGTGATGGTGCTGTTGGTAAAACCTGTCTCTTAATCTCTTACACAACAAACAAATTCCCATCGGAATATGTACCAACGGTAAGTGTGCCAATGTCTCCTGTTGTCCTGGGTCACAGTGGGGTAGGGCAGAAGGAGCTTCCTTCCTAACTAACCTTTGTGCATATCTCAATGCTTTTTCGTGCAGTGTGCTTTTCTCTTAGAAACTAACTAGGACACTATGGGAGAGTAATGATTGCTCTAATACGCTGCTGCTGCCCATCTTTCATGCTGCCTGGTGATGCTGGGCTGCCTTTCCTCTATCTAGGCAGTTCTTGCTGCTTGACTGCTCCTCAGAACCTGGGTTTCTGTTTGTTGATGCCACCAGATGGATTCTATGTATGAGATAATTTGCAGTTGTCAGGACTGTGAGTGGAGAGCAGGCAGCAGCAGCAGCTCTCAGCCTGCTCCCTCAGCCCTTGCAACACCTTCAGTTTTAGGGAAAACAGTATTTGTGTTGCTAGAATAGTCAGGGTCTATTTTTAGATGCTCATTTTTGCTTTGCAACTCTAGGATCCAGAGGTCTTGCTGTGAGATACAGAGTGTAGCTGGTTAACTGCAGCTAAGCTTGAGAAATAGGTTTTGGTTTAGCTTGTACTGCCTCATTCATTTGTACTTCCAAATATCTGTATAGTCCTTGCCTATTTCTGAGTAATCTCTTTGAGTTTTACAGGCTTTTTATTCTGAGATACTGAATCTCTGTCTGATGTAAAGCTCAAGGTGGGAGCAGCTTGCTGCCTGCCTGTGGTATGTGCATTACCTTTCTAACAGAAGAGAGCTTTTCTTCTTAAGCTTGCATATGCTGATACAGCTCTGGCACTCAGGTGGTTCAGTTTTTGAGTGAGGTTGCTGCCAGACACATTGACATCTCTTCATGAGCTTTCTGTATTACAACTCAGAAAGGCCATCATCTACTAGTAAGTTAAAGAATTTACTGAGGTACCTCAAACAAATTGGGATCTGGAAATGGATCACAGAGAGGTTCAGCACCTGCTGGTGAAAGGCTCAATCATACTTTTTACTATTATAAAGCAACTTAAAAGAGCAGAGGGTTCCTCTGAGGTGCCAGGTAGCTCTGCCCATAGCTCTTTTGGAATAGTCACTTCTTTATAAAGATATCCTCCGTGGAAAAGAAGTTCCAACGAACATTGTTGCCTCTTTTTGGTGTATTGGCTTTGTCTACTACCCAAAGCTTTTCAACTTAACAAATTTGAGGTTTGTTAAGAATAGGACAGGCTTCCATAGAACAAAAATGATTGTGTTTAGTCGTGGATCAGGAACTAAGGACAAAAGAACTCCCAGACGTGTGTTCAGGATGGATGCAGTGGCCACTGTCAGGAGCCTGAGAGTTGTGCTGCAGGCATGGGGACCCAGGTTAAGCCTGTCTCATGGAGGTCCTTTGGTACAGACCAGTAGAGAAGTTGTATTTGAAACTGTATTGCCATGCTCAAGTTTTTGAGAGTGGTGTTAAGTATTCTGCTGTGCTGCTCTGAGACAACCACATCCTGTGCTGACCTGTGTGCTCTGCTTGGCCTATTTAAGCTGTTCTTCATGGTCAAGACAAAATGAAAGTGGGAGTTCAGGCAATGAGTGTTTCTATACTTATCCCTAGTGAAATGACCCTTTAATTATATTGAAAAAATCTTTCATCTTACAGTGTGTATTTTGAAAGCTTCTGAATTTGCCCTGCAAATAGTGCTACTGCCTGAAAATCCCTGCAAACACCTTCCACTAGAGCAGGTTTCTCCAAGCCCCATCCAACCTGGCCTTGAACACTACCAGGGATGGGGCAGCTGCAGCTTCTCTGAACAAATACTTGAGACTGGACCAGTCCAGACTGATGGATGAGTTACTTTAACCTGGCTCTGTGTTTTGCAGCCCTCTGTCTTGTTTGAAGCTATTTCCCATTGGGGATGGGCTTCATACTGATGGTTATATGTGATTTGTTACCTGCATGTTCTCGATGCTATTGCCATTATCAGAAAGGGCAGCAAGGGGCATGTCTGTGGAAAGGTGAGTTCTGTCACACCAAAGCTCATGCTGCCTGGTCCTGGCAGGAGTTTTGGAGCTTCTTGTTGGGCTAATTCTTGTTCTGGTTTTTAGCCTGTTTGGCACAACTGAGGATGAAATTGTCTGTGGATTATGCTGTGAAACTGCTGTGGGTCTGTCTGAAGGGCAGCCTGGTAACCATGGCCAACTTGGGGCTGAACCCCAGACCTGTTCAGTGGTAGCTGTACCTTAAAAAGAAAGCATTAAAAATCCCATTTTGTAGATGGAGTGCTTGAAAAATAAATCCTAATGCAGAGGAATGCTGCTTCCCCTAAAAGGCAGCTCCAGGTAGTATTATTGACTCCCTTTCCACTGGGAAATGAGGGGTGTCTTTGGGGGTTAAGCTGCCAACCATCTTCTGGCATCTGAAAGGTGCTTTGAATGTGCAAATGCTCTGTCCTTAGGAGTCTTGAAGCAGAAGTCATAGCATATTGAGCGTGCTCTGTGAGGTGCTTCCCACCCTCCTCAGCCCCCAAGGCCTTAGTCTGGGGTGCTCCATGAGGCAAACCCAGTGTGCTGTGTGAAAGATGGGGCTGCAGGTAGGGAAATGAGGATTGGAATCTCTTGTACTTTAAAATCTTGAATGCTGATCCAGGATAGTGTGTGAAGGGTGGACCTCTGCTGCTGCTGTTCTGGGGATGTGCAGCTGCTTTCTCAGTCACTGTGGGTTGTGAAATGTTGGAAGAAGTCAGCACAGTGTCAGGTACTGCTGTGACCAGGACAGTGGGGTGGAGGGAAGGCAGATAGAGCTCTTGAAAATCAGCTCTGAAGCACTGTCTCACTGGTCTTACCTCTGGTTTTAGTGGGATTTTTCCCAAAGACCTAAGCTCTTCCTAAAGCCCCATTAGTAGATGCATGTGACTGCTTATTTCCCCCTCACTTGCATGAAAAGCTTTTAAGATCCCTGCTGGCCTCTTCAGTGTTGTTTGTTCCTTCTGCTGGGGGAGCTGCTCAGACTCAATTTGGTGCTGAAGCAGAGCTTCCCTGTGCTCACTGAGAGCTCTTTGCTGTCTCGGGGTGACCTTGTAGCACAGTGCAGGTAAAGGTGGGTCTTTTTGTGACAGTGGGAAGGATGTTTTGCCAAGGGTACTTTCTGAAGTGCTGTCTGCTGTGGTTCCTAAGATCAAATGGTTCTTGAATGAAGGATACTGACCTCAGACAGTTTACTCCTTTGTGTGGGTGTTGAAGGAGGCAGCTTTGGGTAGCTCCTGATGCTCAGTTGTGTTTGTAAACAAGTTACTGGATGAAACCCTTTCAGCAGTGTTAGCTTTTGATCTGCCCTTAAGGAAAGGACTGTTGTGCCAGATGCTGTAGAGACAATATAACATAGCCAGATTCTCCACTTAGATAGTGAATTTGACACAGGCTGAGTTTGACCAACTGTAGCACTTCCTCCAAAGATGGAAGATAAATTCCTGTTGGAGAGGTGGTCTCTGTATGTAATTCCTTGGATTTTCACAGAGATGAGCATCAGAGGGCTTAGGTCCTGTCAGAAGCAGCCCCAGAACTCTGTGCCATGAAGGGCAGTGCTGAAGTTTATCAGTTCAGTCCTTGTGGGGATGTGTTCTGTCTGTCAGACCAAGTGTGAAGGTGTAGATTTATGTGGCAATGTGGGAAATCTCTTTGCAATTACAGGCAAGAGCTGTTGCAGGTGTTCTACTCTGTGGCTTTTTCCCCGTTATCTGCAGTCATATACCCCGTGTTCCCTTGCTTTAGATGCCTCATGGACACAGCTCCTGCATCCCTATTCCAGATTGAATTGTCCTATTAACAGCCTTAATGGCAATAGCACTATGAGCCTCGTGGCGTCTCTTACCTTGTGCAGGTGACTTGCACAAGTTGGAGGAGCTCTAGCAAAGGTGAGTGGGATGCTGGTTTGAGAAGTGGCTTATTCCCATCCTATTGAATGTGTTTCTCTTGTTTTCAGGTTTTTGATAACTATGCTGTAACGGTGATGATTGGAGGAGAGCCTTACACCCTGGGCCTCTTTGATACTGCAGGTGAGAAATCAGCTGCTTGGGTCTTTATAACTGCCCAAGATTTAGTTGTGATGCTGACCGTACAGTTGATTTTCTTTTTATGAAGGGGAAAGATACTTCTTGATTCTACATTCTTGACCTCTGGGGAGTTGCTAAATTGAGTTCTTAAACCAATAAGGCCCCCAAACAAACCACAACAACAACAAAATACCAAGCCAAGAAAACATTCCAACCAAGAAAACATTCCACCTGCTTTATAGAGCTGTTTTATTTTGTGACACCAGATGACAGCTTTGGAACTTTCACCTCTAATCAAGGTGATACCTGAAAGATAAAGGGTTTCTGCATTTTTCAACAAGTCTAAAGGAGGAAATTGTGTATTTTATATTTTCTATATAAAGTATAAGTTTCATAATACATGGATTGTGTGTGGGTTTTGTTTAGTAAACAGCCTATTATTGACCAAATATCAAGGCAGAAGGGAGACCGTAGATCAGCTTCAGTGTCTAAAGGGGCTACAGAAAAGATGGAGAGGGGTTTGGGACACAGGGGCTTGGAGCAGGCTACTCTACTGGAAGGTGTCCCTGCCTGTGGCAGGGGGTTGGAACTAAGATCCCTTCTTTAAGGTCTTTTCCAACCCAAACCATTATATGATAAGCCCCCTATTGCTAACTGTTAAATTAAAAAGAAATTCTTTGTTTTGGACCTGTACTGTGGAGACAAAGCTCTTTGTAGTAGTCTGTTAATTGCAATAAGGTGTTCTGATCGGTGCTTGGCTCCTCTGTTCCCATGGACCTGTAACAAGCTGTGTGAACCTCCATCTTCCAGCTGTAGATCTGCCTCTATTGAGCTGTCCCAGGTGTTGAGTCAAGTCCATTAGGATCTCAGATGTCTGTGTTCTCTGTGATAGGTGAGAGAGCATCAGTTGTTCAGAATGCCTCACATCACAAGTTTTTGATTTGGCTATCAGTGAGTATGACAGCTTCTTCAGGAAGGTTTGCTTCTGAAAGCAGAGTGCTGCTGAACTGAGCAGGAGGAAGCTTAAGAATGAGCTCAGGCAGTGCTGGGCTGCTGGGGCAGTGCTGGTGATGCCCTGCAGTCTCTCCCTACCTCTGCTGGGTCCAAGGGGAAGAGCCTGGCTTCCTCTGGAGCACAGCCTGGGCTGAGTTGTCCATGTGTTTCTAAGGGAATGCTGCTGGATGCCTGAACACAGTTGTCTGTAATGGCAGCATTCTCCTCTTCCTTCTTGGGAGACACCTTGCTCAGTGGTCACAAGCTAAGTTGGAACCTCCTAGTGATTATTCTTCCTCCAAACTGCAGGTTTTTTTTCAGGGTAATGAAATTTGAGGGCACAATACCTCTAATGAATGGAGTAGGTGCAGAACACCTTATCTACAACCAGATCCCTGTTCAGCAACTGTTGCTTATAACTGAGGAGAGCATTATGCACTCTGAGAGTGTTTGATCTACGCATTCATTACACATGCTTTTGCCGGATTCCCAGCTCTCTGTGCTGTTAAGCTGCTCATTGTTACACAGCAACTGAATGAATTCTGGATTTGAGAACTAGGATTTTTAAATGTTTGGGTTCAGGGCTTAAGAGTTAGGATTAAACACAACAATGCTGTTGGGCTGGAATATGCATTCTGTGATCCTGCCCCTCTACTCTGCTCTTGTGAGACCTCACTTGAAGTATTGTGTGCAGTTCTGGTGTCCTCAACATAAAAAGGACATGGAACTGTTGGAACAAGTCCAGAGGAGGGCCATGAGGATGATCAGGGGACTGGAGCACCTCCCATATGAAGATAAGATGAGAAAGTTGGAGCTGTTCAGCCTGGAGAAGAGAAGGCTGTGTGGAGACCTCAGAGCAGCCTTCCAGTATCTGAAGGAGAGCTATAGGGATGCTGGGGAGGGACTGTAGTGATAGGTCATGGGGTAATGGGTTCAAACTGAAATGGGAAGTTTAGATTGAATATAAGAGAGATGTTTACTGTAAGGGTGGTGAGGCACTGGAATGGGTTGCCCAAGGAAGTTGCAAAATGTTCCATCTCTGGTGGTGTTAAAGGCCAGGTTGGACAGAACCTTGAATGACATGGTTTAGTGGGAGGTGTCCCTGCCCATGGCAGGGGGGTTGGAACTGGATGATCTTAAAGTCCTTTCCACCCAAACTATTCTGTGATTCTATGTCTGTCTGCACAGGGCAGATTTTCACTGTCTGCGTCTAATACTGTGTTAATTTTCTCCTCTCTAGGTCAGGAAGACTATGATAGATTACGACCACTCAGCTATCCACAGACAGATGTATTTCTGGTCTGTTTTTCAGTGGTGTCTCCTTCTTCATTTGAAAATGTGAAAGAAAAGGTTGGTTGAGCTCTGCTTTAGAAAGGCAACTGCCACAGTGGTTTGGAAGTATGTCAGGAGTTACCTTAGGTGGTTAGTAACAAATACTGTGTCTTCTCTGTTTTTAGTGGGTACCTGAAATTACTCACCATTGTCCAAAGACTCCTTTCCTGCTTGTTGGCACCCAAATTGATCTACGAGATGACCCCTCAACAATTGAGAAACTTGCCAAGAACAAGCAGAAGCCCATAACTCCAGAGACAGCTGAAAAGCTGGCCCGGGACCTGAAGGCTGTCAAATACGTGGAGTGCTCTGCACTGACGCAGGTGAGGGGTGGTCTTGGACCCTTATTGCTTGCTTATATTCCATGCTTTTTTCAGTTTTGGGAAAAAACAGCTTAGTATGGATGTGAAAGGATATAAGCTCTGTTCCTGGTGTTGACATTGTAGCTTTCTCTTTGTCCTGTTGTTCTAAGGCACAACGACTTGGCAATGATACAAAGAAAATCAGCCTGTGCAGATTAGGCACATTGTAGAGGGTGATGGAGAAGGACATATTTGCTGTGATGGCTTTTGTGCTGGAGGAAAATAGCTACTGAAAACTTAGGTGTGTTATGGATAATAAGTGGACACAGAATGCAGCTCACTGCTGAGGAGGGCAGGCAAAGGCAAAAAACTTCTTGAAGTCACTTCTGGTACTTCTGAAACTAGAAGCAGTTAGAGCTGCTTTCCTTTCCTGTGTATTGGGTAGGGAGCTGTTTCCTGTGTCCATCTTAAGGTGGAAGTTCTGTGGAAACAGAAACTTAACAATAAAATAGCTCTTAAGACATAAACATGGTGATGTTGAGTGAACTAACTTGTGAACATGAGTCTAAAGCCAACAAAAGTAGCTGCTTTGAGGCCAGGAAACCTGATTATCCTTTCCCTTTAAGCTAGGATTAGTAGGGTGGGGTGTATGGGAGCCATCGGTTGCCTCGCTGATATGTGGCTTTGACTTTGGATGCCCTGGGAGCTTGATCTTGCGTGCCTGGTCTTGCAGAACTCTGACAACTCTTCAACAGATTTCCTTAATGCTACTCTAAAGAACTTGTCCCTACCTGATGTGCATGGAGCTAAGGGCTGTGCAGTGTCAAGTCCCTCACCCTTTTCAGTTTTGTTGTGTTCATCTCTAGTATCTTCAGCACAAAGCTTTATTGCTAAGCTTCAAGAAGCCTGAAGTCCTGCCTGTCTTGCACCTTTTGCCCAGATTGCATGTTGGCTAACTAAGCTTTGCCTGGCTGATTGCTGAGGAAGAAGAGGCTTTGATGGAGTTGTGCAGGAGGTGGTGTGATGAGGCGCGCAGTCCATCCTGGGAATCCCTCATCCAAAGGTGCATTTGGCTGTGCTTCTCTACTTCTCACATGCAAGCTGAGGGTTAGTTGTGCTTGAGCTGTACTTCTCTTAGATCTGGTCACCCCCAGAGTACCATTTTTAGATGGTGTCTAGCATATCCTGAATCCTGCTGCTTGGTAGAACCTGTTAGAACTGCCAGTTGGATTAATACACACCAGGACCTTTTTGTCCTGTACTGCTTACTGAGATCCTTTCCTCTGTAGCTTTAAACTTGTCTTGTTTAGTCTGCTTAAATAGCGTGGAAGCACCTAGAATTACCAGAGAAAGAGGTGATACAATTAAAAATGTCAGCGTTTATCCATTCTCATTTCCAGATAGACTGAACTATCTGTTGCAGAGAACAGCCTCATGAATTAGAAGCTCAGCCTGAATTTCCTTCAGAACACTAGTGCTCATGTACCCACTGATGGGTTTAGGAGGGTGGTTTTGTTAGCTGAAAAGCAGTCACAGTAGCTAGTTTCAACTGAAGCTTGACTCTGTTGGATAGTTCAGTCTCTCCATACCTTGGCCTTCATCTCCACAAAAAAAAAATCATGGAGCCAGATCACATAGTTGTTTTTCCTGGGAGCAAGGATTTGCTTGTTGTATGTGGAAGAGTCAATGTTCTGGAGTCAAGAGGCTGAGTTATCTCCTCCTCCCTGAGGCTGGATGCCAGCAGTACTGAGGAGACAGTTCTATCTCTCCTCTCCTGGTGTTGTGAAATCCCTTTTTGTGATGAAGGCACTTTTCAATGTCTGTCTTTGTTTCTCTACAAAACAGTACTAAATACCACTGTAAAAAGTGGGTGATGCTTTGCTTTAGGAAATGATGACTGACAGACATGACAACTAAACAGACTAATGCTTGAATTAAATGTGTGAGTGGGCTTCCTGAAGCTCAGTGTTGGTACCTGACACAAGGGAGAACTTTGAATTCAGCTCCCTTCCTCCCCCTGATTCTGGGTTGACAGTTCTGGCACAGTCAGATTTATAAAGTGTCTTAAATTGCCTGCAAAGGGGGGTGAAGGGGCCTGACCTCAACCTAGTCCCAGTGCAGCACAGGAACCGTGGTACTTTAACCACAGTATCAAGGCCTCTGTGCCAGTGGTATCAAACCCAGGCCCCTTCTTCTGGATACTCTTGTCTCATCCAGACTTTTAAGCCCACTCCCACAAATATTTTGTCTGTCTCCTGTGGTTTCTTTTTTTCTCTCCTCTCCCCTTCTCCATTTTCTTTTCTGGATTCTTCAAAATAAATCCCAAATTCTGTTCACCAAATTAATTTCTCCTGTGCAATAGGAAAACAAGAGCAGAGTCCCTGAGCAGAACTAAGGAAGCATGTTTCCCTGACTCCTGCCCTGCCTGGATCCTTAATCTATCTAACAGGACATAATGAGTTTACATACCAGCTTTATTCTTGCAGGGAAAGAAAATCTAATTAGTGCTCAGCCTTCCCATAGGCGTTATTGTATGATTTATCTCAAGTCTCCAGCTCTTCTGTCAGCTCATTTAGAAAGAGCTGCTGGAGGATGTACAGAATGGCTGCACATGGTGATTTCCTTAACTTCTGTTCTCTCAAGTATAATCTTGCCTGTAACAATATGGACTTAAATGCTTCCAGATGGTATTGCCTTAAAGATCTCCCATGTAAAACAAGATTAAAGACCTTCTAAAAGGGATGTACCAATCCAACCTGTGAGGGAGAAACCAGTTACATTTGAATGATTAAAAAAAATTAATCTTCATTTTGTAGTTGTTGACAGGAAGTAACTGAAGTTTCTGTTTGTCTTGAGCTGGGCTCAGGCAGTTCTGAGCTTCAGAAGGATGCACTCATGACAGCAGATTTAGGCGAGTCCAGTTGGTGCGGCCGGAGCTGGGTTTCACCGTTGGCATTAGAATGGCTCAGCAGAGCTGCAGCTCCTGTTGTACTACTGCAGATGCAGCACTTGCCTTGTGCTCCAGTGTAATCCCTTGCCAGCCCCCTTGCAGCTCTCCGACTGCTTGTTGGATCTCAGTCACTCCAATCCTAACGCTGTTCTGTCTTCCTGTGACTTGAGTGGTTAGACTGGCTTTGGTACTGAGCTGAATAACTGACTGCACTGATACCATGCTGGCTCCGTAGCAGCGCTGGTGAGGTGTTGCATCACTGCTTCAGGGGCTGACATCCAGTGTCTGAAGGTGATGATAGCTTCACCGGAGTTGTTCTGCTTTGATCCCAGATCCTGTTTTGTCAGCCATCTGGAGATCTTCAATTATTCAGGGGCTGAATTCACAAAGCACAAGGAGTTGTTTGAAGCCTTTGCTCTGGACTCACTGGGGTGGTTGGGAGCAGGAAGCCTGTGCACTGGAGGCACTTGCTTACCCACTGTGGGTGACTGCAAAAGGTTTACCTGACCCTTTGGATCCCTGTGGTGGGACCAGCTGCTCTCCACTGTGTTTATGCCCCTGTAATCTGTCCACATGTGTGTTCACAGTAAAGTGGAAACCACCATTTCTTGTGCAGCCCTTCCTACTCTGTGTTCCTGCCAACTGTGTTTGTGCCTCTGCCCTTCTTGAGGTTCATTTTGTTTGACTTGGTCCATCACATGTTCTGTCTGTCTCTGACATTGACTTCTGGGTCATCTAAATGAGGTTTCCTCCTGGGATCTACTTTGTTTCTCACAAAGTAAATCTGTTTGCTGCTTCTGTGAATTCAGCCTGGTCTATCCTGAATGCTCTTTGTATCTGCTTGTTTTTCTCTAATCCTCTAACCTGGCTGCTGTTTTTTCTCCTCCCCTCTGTCTTGTAGAGAGGTCTGAAGAATGTGTTTGATGAGGCTATCCTAGCTGCCCTCGAGCCTCCGGAAACTCAGCCCAAAAGGAAGTGCTGTATATTCTAAACTTTCTCCTTCCCCTCTTGCTGCTGCTTCCTCTGTCCCACTACTGTAGAAACCTGGTTAAAAAATGAATAAAACCACCTTGATTGAAAGCTGTTGTGCCTGTTACCATCTTAGAGCAACCTCTGTATTAGCTCTGGACTGAAAACAATACTTAAGATCTTTAGTAAACCGTTGTGATGTGGAACATGAACTGGACTCGCTTAACTCTCTGCTGCCGGGGTTGCCAGATGTGGGTAGCTTTATAATTCAGGGGGAAAGGATTTGGTTACATCGTTATTTAAAGAAGGATCAAAAGAATAAGACATGATGTTTGATCTTCCTCAATCCAACTGGAAGAAACTGCTGGGTGTGTTTTCAATTTTGACTTGTGACTCTTGTTAACTGTATTTGCATGACAAAAGTACCTGAACTGGTGATCTGCAAGTGAGCTGTAATGTGAAGGGTTTTCTGGGTCTCCTTTGTGCAGTGAAGATGTTTTTCTGTTGCTGTTGCTTTGGCTGTCTGTGCTATGGTGGAGTATTTGTCAGTCCTGGGGGGAAGGAAATCTCAATGTACTTGCTACTGCTCTATGAACTGTTAAAATTCTTGCTTTCACTAACATGGTAGAGCTCTCCATTTCAATAATAGAACCTTAAAGCCTGTTACTGTAAGATGTAAAGCTGCTTCTTACTCTCATGCTTCTGATTTTTATTGTTTTAAGGAGAAAACATCAATTGTAGCTTGTCTTTCAATTTTGAAATTAAAAACCGCAGTTGTTTGTATAAATGACTGATTGAAGCTTTATTCTGATTTGCACTTCCTGGCTTCAGTTTAACACTTAACCCTGCGTTCGGTGCCCGCTCCGCTCCTCCATCCTGACTCCTCCGGTACCATCCACAGCTCCTGGGCTCCGCCTGGCTGCTGCTACCTGCGGGTGCCTGGCACCAGAGCCTGCCCAGAACCAAACTGGGGCTGTTCTCTTGCATGTCTCTTGCCTTGTCTCCTCTCCTTCACACGGGTGTCTGCTCCAGATTGGGCTCTTCCATTTGAATGCAGCACTTTCTGCTTTGTCATTAGCATGTGAAATGTGTTAGCAGCCAGCTAATGATAAAAATTACCTTAAGGAAATGACTTTGGTATGCGTGCATTGCTTTGTGTGAGGTGTAGAATCAGGGAATGGTTTGGGTTGGAAGGGATCTTAAAGATCATCTAGCTCAACCCCATGCCGTGTGCAGGAACAAGTATACACCAAGTGTTCTGGTCTGGCCTCAAAGGATTCGTGTTCCTGTTCAGAAAAGCAGGTACTGAAGCACAGCAAGGCGCTGGGAAGGAGCAGAGGAGGCTCTGGGAGTTGTAGGCGGCAAACCTGGGCTCATCATTCAGGGGGTTCTCTGCCGCTTGGCTTTCGGTGCTTGTGTTTATGTGAAAGCTCTGAAATGAGACTGCCCCTTTCTCTCTCTGCCCCTTTCCAGAAAGGCCTAAAGAATGTATTTGACGAAGCGATATTGGCTGCCCTGGAGCCTCCGGAGCCGAAGAAGACTCGCAGGTGTGTGCTGCTATGAACATCCCTCCACAGCCCCTTCTGCAGAGCTGGTGTTTGATGTCATACTAAAAGCAATGTTTAAAAATCAAACTAAAGATCCAAATTTTGAAGTTTGTTTTCGCAATAATGACAAATGCCCTTCACTCCCATCCCCCCAGCCCTGTGTGAGATGGGAATGTTAGTGTTTATTCCCCAGTGCCCCCTCAATTCAGTTAAACTAGTTAATTTTGAGTAATTCTCTATTACCAGAAAACACTGATCAGTACTAGTTTTTTATTTTGTTTACTGTTTCTAATTTGTTTTTGTTTAAGATCCAGGCATGCTTGTGATGACTTTCTCTGTAACAGACTAATTCGGGGCTGGCTTCCTGCAGCCTTGTCCCTTAGGCCAGTCTGGCAAGACTTAGTTCTGGTGTCAAGAACCCGTGGGGCTGTTCTGCAGCCAGCCAGCAGCCTGGGTGTGAGCAGGCTTGAGTGCAAACACAGCAAAGTAAAATGTCCCAAGCTGGTGCTCCTCTAAGGAGGAGTGTAGAAGATGTATCTGCATCTCCTCTAAGTTGCCTTGTATCTCTTCCCCTGGCTTCCCACTGTGCAGGTCATAAATTTCTACCCCACCCTCTAAGTTACGAAGCCTTAGGAATAGGAGAATCCTGTTCTCTGGATGCACCATCAGACTTGAAACTAGCTTGCCAATCTCAGTCTTTGACATCATAAGCTTTTGTCATGTGATGGAGAAAGAGCTGCACCTTTTTAAGCCTGCCCAATGATTCCGTTGGCTCTTAACAAACTCACCTTCTGCCAGTCCTTAATTAGAGAGAAATTAATTACAGAGACCAGCACATACACTGCTGATGGATGCTCTGAGAGAACCTGGTGTGAGTTCACATGAGTTCTGGAGCTGGCCCTGGTGGTGCATCTCTTCCTGGATGGCTCAGCATCCTTCTGGGACGGGTGGAAAGCCAGACCTGTGTCAGTGGGAAGGAGCTGCAGGGAGGGGTTTCTGGTGTTTGTGTGGCACCATGCGGGGACCAGTGAAGGGAATCCCCTTTTTCTGCATTAGGCTCCTAAGTACCCTTGAACCCATAAGATGGGCTCCAGCCCGCTGAGGTGTGTGCAGGGCCTTCACACACTGACTGCACCATCGTAGGGGTTTACCACAAGGTTATTTGGGCTTGCAAATTCAAAGTTTTTTAAGACTTAGGGAATCTTCTCCACCTCCCAAAATTCCGGTTCCTTGTAGACTCGGTAGTGTTGAACCAATGCTTTTTCATGTCTAAGTTCTTTGTATATGCATTCTTTTCAGATGTATTAAACATAAAGTATCTTCACAAGCCTGCCTGAGGGTAGTTATTTCCCTTGTCTTTCTCTTGAATGTGAAGGACTTGTAAATATGGCTTTTTATCTCATGTGAGCCCCACTCTCCTCCTTGCAAGTTAGTTTGGGTCTTAATGCTTAATCCTGTCAGTTCATATTCTCCCTTATTACTGCTGCCTCACTTCTGTCAGGGTTGCTCTAATCCTCAAAGCAATGTCTTTGCTGTAGCACCCAGCTCTGAAGGGTGGGGTGGTGGCTGTGGACAAAAGGAATACTCATCATTGTGCCTGTTCCCAAGTATTAAAAGCTGGGTTTTAGGGGGTCATTTGGCTCTGCACCCCTTCTGTCAAGAAGCCAGGCTTTGAGGAAGCTGTCTGTGCTTGTCTGTTCATGGGCCGACAGCAAGACCCCTGGAGGGACAACTGATGCTGTACCCACATCCCTCCCAAACCACACAGGATTCACACCTTTTTGTTCATTCTCTCCAAAGAGCCAGTGAAGTCTCACATTGTTGCTGCATAACTTGTATTAATTATTAAAGCACATTCCAAAGAGTCTTATTAAAGGTCACTTTTATTTCAGGAAGCTGACTTGTGGGTGCTGTAATCCAAAAGCTTGGTGTAAAATGCATGTTTGTACTTTCTATCTGGTTACTGCTGCTGGTCAACTTTGCAGCTCAGGTCTGTCTGCAGAAGCCTGGCTGTGGCTCCCAGTTGGAAGTGCTTTTGGTGCTGGTGACAGTTGAGTGCTGGTGGCTGCTCTGTGTGCTTTATAGGAGGTTGAAGTGGGCTTCTGCACCTTCTGTGAGCTAAACCTAATTCACTTGCCTAAAGCCAGCAGCAAGGCTGGTTACCAAGGGGTTGCCTATATGAAATCAGGCAGGAAACTGCCTGAGGTGGAGGGAGAACCCTTTGGGACATGTGCTTTAGGTAACAGGGTTACTCTGTGGAGCTGTTTTTCTCTCTTGGCCTCATCCTTACATGAGGATTGTCACTATCTGGTCCCTCTCCATCTGTTTTTATGGCAGTGGTCTGGGCCAGTCCTTTCTGGCAGGTCCATTTGGCCAAGCAATAAAGTCTGTTCTGTAAAATCAGTGCCATAAGGTTGAACTTGGCTCTGGAGGGAATGCTGGAGGCACTGGATGTTGGAAAAACATCTTTTTCAAGGAGCGGTGCTGCTTCCTTCCTCTCAGTGTTGCATTAGCTTTGCAGAAGTCTGCTAGCTCCATGGAGATGCTGGGACAGAGCTGTCTTATCAGGAGAGAGGACAAGGTGCTGGAGTAGGTTAAACAAGCTCAAACAGCTTAGCCTCAGGGCTTTTCCATCCAAGTGGCTTGCGGGTTTCATTTGGCTCTTGTGTGAACCTCCATTCCTAATCCTCAACCACTTTTCCTTAAGAACAGGTAGTGAGCAGGGCTCTTAACTTCTGTTGGCTTCCATGTCTTTATCAGATGCTTGTTGTCTCTAAGCAGTGATCAATCCTTGCCCTGCCTCAGCTGCATTCCCACACCATCCTTCCCATTAGCTCTATTAAGCTGCATAGGGAGATGATGACATTCACTATTTGCATGGAAACATCATGCAGGACACTCTCCTGCTGGACTAGTGGATTCTCCTGCCTAGTTTTCCTGGTCAAGCTGATGCCACAGTGACAGCAAGGAGGTGGGAGCCCTCACGAAGTCTAGCCACTTCAGCTGCATCACGTTAAGCAAGACCAGAGGAGGCCATGAGGATGACCAGGGGCTGGAGCACCTCCTGTATGCTGAGAACATTGGGGCTGTTCAGCCTAGAGAAGAGAAGCTCCGTGGAGACCCCAAAGCAGCTTCCAGTGTCTGAAGGGGGCTACAAGGATGCTGGAGAGGGGCTCTTCATCAGGGACTGTAGCAACAGGACATGGAGTGATGGGTTTGAACTTAAAAGGGGAAGTTCAAGTTGAACATAAGGCAGAAGTTCTTTACTGTGAGGGTGGTGAGGTGCTGGCACAGGGTGCCCAGAGAAGTGGTAAATGCTCCATCCCTGGTGGTGTTCAAGGCCAGGTTGGAGAGGGTCTTGGGCAACATGGTCTGGTGGGAGATGTCCCTGCCCATGACAGGGGTTGGAACTGGGTGATCTTTAGGTTCTATCCAAGCCTGTTCTCTGATTCTATGAAACCCATGTATGCTGTGGTGACAAACAGCATGAATCTGTTTTTCCCACTGTGCTATTGTTACCAGCATGAAAATTGTGGACTCTCAGGTAAATAGGCAAGAACTTGATGTGGAGGAAAGTCCTGCCTCTTGTGAAATCCAAACCAAGAGGTGGGACTCCAGGGCTGATGAGTGATGGGGAGGAGAGCTCCAGGGCAGCAGTTGCTTCCCTGAGCAGGAGAGAACTTCAAACACCCCCTTAGCTCAGTCCCTCCCTTGCTGATTTAGTTAATATGTGGAACTGTCCCTCTGTTCATAAGCTGATGTAACCAGTTGTGCTGTTCCTGTAGCTTCTGGTGCAGGAATGGTCTCTGCATGCCTGCTGTAACTCGGACTGGTGCTGAGGTGTTATGCTGCTGGCTGGTTTTTCTCTCAGAGCTTCCCTGTTCTGTGCGGGGCCATGAGCTTTATTGTGCTCTCCCATTGCAGGGCAATGGAAAACCGTCATTCCTCGGAAGAAGTAGTGCTGCTGAGCAGCAGCTGCAGCTGGGCACATCTTCTCTTAAGCACAGGGAGATGAGGCTGAGCTCTGCAGCTTTCCCAGAGGGGGCTGTTTGCTCAGCCACGTTCTTCACTCCTCCCCAGTCATGTGCTGTTCTTGCCATCAGGACTGTGCGTTCTGCCTCCTGCAGTGCAGCCCTTATTAAAACGCAGGTAGGGGATTTGTGTAAGGGAAGATTAGCACATCTGATAAGACCTTAGGGAGAAAAGGTTTTTGGAGCAGCAGCGTCTTCACCAGCAGCACTGAGGCACCCGAGCTCCATAACAGGTTCCATGGACTGTGACACCAGTGGGCAAATGCTGCCAGTGACTGAAAGCCTTCCAAAGCTGTTTGCCATCTCCTCTGTCTTGGGCATGGTCCTCTTCATCCTGCAGTCTGCCTGGGTGATGTCTGCCTGCTCTCCCTTCCTAAAGGGGCTCGCAGAAGGGAGAGTTGACAAGGTGCAGCTCTTAGAGCACTGTTAGCTCCCCTCCATGCGCTGATCTCTAAGTTGAGGGCGCTTCGTGAGCTGTTTCACATCCCAGAGGGTTTTTGAAGTGTGCTCTTTGGATCTGTACGAGGTAAAACATGAATGGATGTTGTCCTCCAGCAGCAAATGGCTTCTGGATCTCTGGGACCCGCTGGCATTAGCTTGAAGGGCCCCTGAAAAGCTGCTCTTGGGTCTGGTTTCACTTGGCAGATCTGCCCCTGCCGTTTGCTGCTGGAGACACAGCTAAAACCAGCCTGATGATGTTGGCACAGTCCCAAGAGGCAGCAGTGTCCTCTGCTCCTTGGCCACCATTGAGGTCTCATTTTGCAGCTGGCAGCAGCTGCCTCCTTTTAAAAGCAGGCTTTGAGTGGGATGTGGGACCGCCGCTGTCAGCACTGCCCCTGCCCCAGCCTTCCTGTCACCAGGGCCTGCAGGAAACAGCCTCTGTTTTACACTGGGGTCCTGTGCTGGGGATGTCTGTGGCTTTGCTTCCCCTCTCTGCCCATGCTCTGCTTCCACTGAGAAACACTGCTTGCTGCTGTTCCTCTGAGAGCTGCAAGTCACCATTTGGGTGCCTGGAGACCTTCCTGCCTAGTGAGTAGTGAAACAAATAGAGAAATCAAGTGTGAAACAGAGAAGTACTGCTTCAAAACCTCTGTAAGTCAGCCCAAAGTGATTAAGAATAAATCAGTTGTAGGTGGCAAAAGGAGCAGGTCCCTGCTCCTGTCAGCACATTCCTGCTCATTTTGTCACCTTAGTCCTGGTGCTGATCTGCTGTGATTTGTCCCTTTCATGAGCTGAATCAGTTCCTGAAACCCTCCTGGGAAGCAGAAAGCAGGAGCAGGGAGCCCGGGTTGGCTGGAGCTTGGGTGACTTGTCCTGCATTGCACAAGCGGCTGGTGGCAGGGCGCAGGCTGGAGCTCCACATCAGGGTTATGGTGAGTAGATGTCCTGCTAGACACCCAAACCTTCCCCTCCTCTTTCCTTGTGAGCTGGTGCCAACTGAGTGAGGTGGGATAAAAACGTTGTCATGGGCTTAGACCAAGGGGAAAAAGCCTGTGTTCAGAAGAAACTGGCTTTAGCTCAGAGGAGCAGGGGAATGGAGCTCCCAGTGCTGCTGCAGGCTGCTGTCAGACTGAGGGTTCTCTTGGGTATAGATTGTGTGTTTTGGTTTGAGGACCGAGCCTGATGCTGCTGCCCTCTGCCTGCCTCTCAGTTGGATGTTGAGAGCGACAAAGGTGGTGTGTTTGATCACACCCAATCTGGTGGTCCCTTGGAATTAGTAAAGCCTTTTCCATACCCAAGGTGGTTTTGGGTCTGAGTTACCAAGGTAAGCTTAGAGATAAGGACCAAATGGACACAGACCCCGTGTGCTGGCAGGCAGCAAGAAGATGGCTTCCCTGGGGCATTAACAGTCAGGTCCTCCCACAGGGCAGAGCACGTGTGGTGAGGTGTCTCTGAGGTTTCTATGGGTGTTAGTGCGCAGCAATGGAGCATTGGAGATGGCCTGGCCAGTCACTGTTCTGCTTCCAGGTGCCCTCTGGTGGCTTCGGCCCGCAGGACCGGGATGAGGAATGAGCCTGCTCTTGGTGTCAGGCTCTGCATCACGGGGATCGAGCACTCCCTGCTCCAACCCAGGAACCTTCGGCTGTGGAGCCGACAGCGTTGGGCAGAGTGGGCTCTGCTCCAGCAGCAGCGCCTGGGGCTGGGTGCTGCCCACAGAGCCTGGTCACACTGTTGGGATCTGACTGGATGCTTCAGGGAGTGCTGTGACAGGAAGGTACAGGCTGAAGGCCTCACAATAGCTTCTTATAGTATAGAATAGAACGGTTTGGGTTGGAAGGGACCTTAAAGCTCATCCAGTTCCAACCCCTGCCATGTGCAGGGACACCTTCCACTAGAGCAGCTTGGTCCAAGCCCCTGTGTCCAACCTGGCCTTGAACACTGCCAGGGATGGGGCAGCCATCCCTGTGCCAGCACCTCAGCACCCTCACAGGGAACAGCTTGTGCCTTATATTCTTCATGGTCACTCTGATAAGAACTGGGCGTGAGCTCTGAAACTCAGGTTTACTGTCACCTTGAATATACTGTCTGCATTTGTGCTGGGATAAACTACCTAAAGATAAAACTGAACAAGGTATTTACCAAGTTCTCAACTTTCTGCATGTGGGAAAACACTTCTGTTAGTTTTGAATTCCCAGCTTTTCCTTAGATTTGGACAAATGGGGACCCTGCCGAGGGCTGTGTAGTGCAGGCTGGGGTTACTGCCCCTTCATACAGGGAGTGTGTGGGTATCTGCTCACTCCTGTGCCTCCACTGCACCTCAGCCTAGAGCAGCGCCCATGTGAAAGGTGCTGCTCGAGTGTGTGAGCCAAAAGCCAGATCCTGCAGCGCAAGGAGTGCACTGATCCTGCCCGTGCAGTCCATGGAGACAGTGGCTGGAGCTGGAGGAATGCTTGTGCAGGTCTGTGGGGCTCCTTCCTGCTGTGCTGATCCCACACATGTCTGCCTGATGTGTGATGTGCTGGTACTTCCCTGGCAGCAGTGGCAGTGGGTATGGAAGCACAGGACACCTGCAGGGACCCTGCTGACATCATGGAAAATGCTGCTGCTGAAGAGTCCTGCTCCTTCCTGAAGAGAAGTGACTTCTGCACAAGGCCAGGATGCTGATGTCCTGGTGATGCTCAGCATGTGGGAGGACATCAGCACCTCACCAACCCACTGTGAGCGCCTGGGGAGGAGATTTCCCATATCGGCATCAGTTCCTTATGCAGCACACAGCCCTGGAAAGATGAATGGGTCAGCAGAGAGCTGCATCTGCCTGAAGCATGTTGCGTTGCCCTCATCCAATTCTAACTCCCCAGAGCATGCAGCGGCAATTGCAGCTTTCTGGCACCCAGAGAGCTGGCTCTGATGCTCAGGTAAAAGCCTTTTCCCTTTCTCTGCTCACATTCTGCACCAGGAGCAGGGCTCTGAGGCAAACCAGGCAGGTACCACTTGCCATGGGCACTGATTTCGAGGACTGGGGAGCACTTATGGTGGGTTTTGGGTTTGGGGATGAAGAAATGAGTTACCAACCCCTTCTGAGGGTCGTCAGCTGTGTTTGCCTGGGCAGAGGGATCTGGGTGGCTGCACTGAGTCTGCACTGGCAGTGTTCAAGGCCAGGTTGCTGCAGGCGCCCAAGGAGCCCACTTGCTCCAGGTTACAGCCAGGCTTTGGAGCCCCTCTTGGTGGGGTGATGCAGCATCAGCTCCTTGGAGCTTTCCCAGGGGTTGGAGCTGGTGGCACTGCTCTGGGTTGGGCTTTTTTCCCCACATGTGACACTCTCATGGAGCCTTTTCCAAGAGGCAAAGCAGAAGTGATCCGTGTTTTGTTTGTTCAACCTCAGCTACAGCTGAACAAACTTTGCTTTTCCTCCTCAGGAATTACTGTTTGGGTGAAAGTGAACAGTTTGCTTCTTACTGCCGCTGCACAGGATCATGGGGTCCTCTTTATGTCCCCTTTTCTTGATGGCCTTAAGGATGTGCCCATGGGCTGTGGGGTAGGCGGCCTGTGTGGGTCCAAGCAGCCCAAATGGTTTCTTATGGAGCTGGCAGCCAGGTTTTCTGGGAGGATGGTGAAAGCATTCAGCCCTTTTCCCTTGAAACCATTTAAAAATGAGACTATTAGTCCTAAAAGTAGTGTTTATCCTCTTCTGTGGACAGGCAAAGCAGACGCAATGCAGCAGCATCCTTGATATTGTGAGATGCGGCCACCTCACCGGTCCTGGGGTGCATGTTCATGCTCCTGCCATGTACAGAGCCCCGCTGCCCCTGATGGATGTTGTCGCAGGATGTGTCACCCGCTCAGCCGGGCTCTCATCAGCAGGATGCTCTGCAAGGTCCTGGGGCACTCCAGCGCTGTGACCATCGCAAAGTCCCGGAGGGCCGAGGGGTGCAGTGCTCTGTGCTCGGGATGTGCAGGCTTTCCCCAGCCCACTAGATGGCAAACACGTTAAAGCTTTGCTCTGCTCTCGCTGCTGCGGTGCCAAGGCCGGGGATGGAGAGGGATGTTGTTGTTGTTATCATCAGTATGTTTTGCAGGGGCCATCTGCAGCAGCAGCCACCGGCTGTAGGTCCAGCGCCATCATTTACATTTCCAGCTCCTTTGTATACCATCAGCAGCACAGAGTGTCCAAACTGCTGAGCTCTTTGGGGCTGCGCCATCAGCCCGAGGAGCTACATCCATCTGGGTTGGTGCTGGTTTCCTCTGGATGAATGCAGCCCTGCTTTAGAGAGGATCAGGAGGAAGAGGAGAGAGCAAGGGGCTCAGTGGGGGAGTCATCCCACTGATGGACACTGCTGAGCTGCCTGGGTTTCACTGTGTCTCTAGGGCTGCTGTGCTGAGCTTATCCCAATCGCTGCTTGCCCTGAAGCTTGTCCCTATGGGGCAGCTTCTGCGCGGGCACAGGGGAGAGGGCAGAAAGTGCTGAGCACCTCTCAGGTGCCATGACCTGGGGTTTAGAGGGGCCTGTACTCACTGTGACGCTGCCCGGGTCCCCAGCCCAGCTTTGCAGATGTCAGAGAATCCCAACCTGGTTTGGGTGGAAGGAACCTTAAAGCTCCTCCAGTTCCAGACCCTGCCATGGGCATGGACACCTTCCATAGAGCAGCTTGCTCCAAGCCCCTGTGTCCAACCTCCCCTTGAACACTGCCAGGGATGGGGCAGCCACAGCTTCTCTGGGCACCCTGTGCCAGCGCCTCAGCACCCTCACAGGGAAGAGCTTCTGCCTGAGAGCTCATCTCAGCTTCCCCTCTGTCAGTTAAAGCCATTCCCCTCTCCTGTCCCTCCATCCCTTGTCCAAAGCCCCTCTCCAGGTTCCCTGTAGCCCCTTCAGTGCTGCTCTCTACCCTGTGGTGTCTCAGCCCTGGTAAATCTGAGGTGATTTGGGCTCTTCAGTGAAAGCAATTGCTGAGGTGGATGGGACAAACCAGTCCCAGGGAGGACGCTGATGCCTCTCCCCAGCTTTGGCTTCTGGATCATTTCACATCCTTGCATGAAGGGAAGATGCTGCTCAGGTTTGCAGGCTGGGACTGTTGAGTGTTCAGCCAGAGGGAGCATCTTCTCTCTCCTGAGGGTGAGGAAGCTTGAACCCGTGGAGCTGATGTGTCCCATGCGACATGGAATAGCTCCAAACGTTGCTCAGGGAGCTGGGGATGTGTCTGTCTCTGCACAGAGCTGGAGGCTTTATTGCGGGGCTGAGTAATTCAGGATGGGTGCAGGTGCTGAGGTGCCCCGGAGCTGCCTCTGGAAGTCCCTCCACACTTCAGCCTGTGCTGTGAGGGGCTGCAATGCCTTTGAGAACCCCTCTGTGGTGCCCGATCAGAGTTCAGCGCCGTGCACAGGCAGCAGCATCACTTTTGGAGATGCGCTTGTGTTGCTCGAGGGGGTTTAGGAAATGTGAGCTCTGACCCGGTGCCCTGACCGAGCCCATCCCTGTCTGGAGACAGGAGGGGATGATTCGCCCTGAGGCTGCGTGTTCGGATGCACTCCTAAGCCTGGGAGCAATGGGGAAGGGTCTGTGTGATGCTGTGCACAGCGCTGCCCTTCAGTGATGGACTTGGCTGTGAATGCAGGAAAGCCTCAGCGTGGTGCTGCGGGCATTGCTTCTGTCCTGGTCCTTCCTGCGTGCTGCAGGCTTTGCAGGGAGCAGTGCTGGAGTGCTCTTGCCTCACTGGAAGCCTCAGCCCCTTTGCTCTCCGTTTCACCCTGGTTTGGCTCTGTCCTGGCTCCAGGATGGGTTAATCTGTCAAACTCAAACCCACCCAGACAATGAAGGATGTTGGATCTCTGCCTCCGCTCCCCTCCTGCAATTGGGATTTGAAAACAATAGCACTGGTCTGAGAGACCTGATTTCATTCTCTGGGGAGATTGCAGGCTTGGTTACTGAAGATAACTGAGTTTACGTGGAAGGCTCCAGCTCTGCAGAGGGTTCAGTTTGCTATCGTGGTGTTATCACTGCAGAGTGAGCGTGCTGCTCACCCCACTGCTGCTCGTGTCCCATGAGGAACACTGCAAAAGGGAGTGGGGACCTGGTGATGGGCATCCCTGCCAGGGGTAGCTTGTGCTTTGGCCACCCTCCTAAAGCACAGAGCCTCATGGTGCTGCCTCAAAGGCAGAGTGGTGGGATGGGAAGGGGATGGAGCTCTGTCCATGGGGAGCTCACTTTGAGTCACCCCATTGCTGTGGCCACAGCTGATGCTCAGCACCCTTTCTAGCTCTCCATCTGCAGGACTCACATCTGTGCTCGTGGAGAGGCGCGTGGCCAATGTGATGGTGCTCAGGGCACCTCTTGCTTGTTGGAGGTGCTGGTGATGCTTTGCCTGGCAGGAGCCACAGCTCAGCCCCAGCTTATGGACTTATCTCAGGTTTGCTGTGCACAGGCACCAAGTAGATCCAGTTTTGCAGTGCTTTCCTTACCTGCCCTCTGCCTTCCAGGAGGGAGCTCAAATCATGTGCAGATAACAACCCTGAGAGCTGCAGCCCTGTTATCCCCATCTGTGCCAGATGTGTTTTGTTCTTGTCTTGGGAGGAGATGGCAACTGTCAATGGAGGGAGCACAATGCACCCTTAGGGTCCCCCCATGGCTGCAGTTGTAGGGCAGGCTTCATGTGCTCTGTGCTTATCACTTCCCTTCTCCCTTATGCCTTAGCCCCAGTGCAGCACAAGAATGCTGCTGGGGACCAAAGCTCCTTCCCGGGTACCCAAAGCAACCCTGCAGCTTTCCCTGGGTGATGCCTCAATACAAAGACCAACACTGGGACCTGGAGTCTTGGTGAATGAGGACAAGTAAAGGGGGATCATCAGAATGAGCCACTGCTGGCTCTGATGACCCATGGGATGGTCTCAGGACTGGGGTGCTGGTTTAGGAAGGGCTGCATCACTGTGTTTGCATTCCTGGGTGAAGCAGGGCTCTGGAATGAAGCTGGGTCTGTCAGTCCTTTGATGCTGTCCCATCCAAAAAGCCCTGAACCTGCTGGCTTAGCTGCCCAGCTCGGGCTCCCTGCCTGCTGCCCTCCCGACGGCTGGCTGGAAGGTGCAGACATGGGCAGAATGAGCCCTTTCATCTGTCACAGTGTTACTGCAGTGACAAAAAGGACCTGCTCTAGTGGAAGGTGTCCCTGCCCATGGCACGGATTGGAACTGAATGAGCTTTAAGGTCCCTTCCAACATAAACCAGGCTGGGATTCTATGATTCTGATCACCTCAGTGCTGTTGGAACTTGAAGGACCAGAGACTGCCACCACAGCCAGCACCAGAGGCTGAGACCTGGCTGTGTGTTGGCTGGATGTAGCTGTGTGTTGGCATCTCAGTGGGCTGCCTGGAAGGTCTCCTCTGTTTTGGGGAGGTGCTGCTGGCTGGAGAACCAGCACAAAATGGAATTATTGGTTTTTCCATGCTTTCCCGAGCCTGGGTGGTGGTTGCAGCAGGACCCTGGTTTCAAGGAGCATCAGTGGGGGGCAACAGAACCATAGAATCAACCAGGCTGGAAAAGGCCTTTAAGATGATCCAATCCTACTGTTCCCCAGCACTGCCACCACTGACCCATGACACTGAGGCATCGTCTCCACAGTGTGTGAACACTGCAGCACTGCCGTGGGTACCTGTTCCAATGCCTGAGCATCCTTTGGGGAAGGAATTGCTCCTTATCTCCATCTAAACCCAACTCAGGCACAGTAGGAAGGAGCCCAAGGGCTGGGCAGAGGTGAAGAAGGGGCTGCTTTGTGCTGTGGGGCCATTCCACCCACCCTCTGACAGCTCCTCAAATCTCCTATCAGTCTCCCAGTGCCGGTAGCCCCCAAGCCTTGGTTCCATGGGGCACAAGGCATCACTTGCTCTCCCTCCCCGCCATGGAGATGCCTGGCCAAGATCACAGGACAGCTTAAGGGTTTAAGCAGATAGGAGGCTTAATAGCTTGACCCCAGGACCTCTCCATCGCCTGCTTGGGGCAGCAGCTGCGGGTTTGCAGCGCGTGTGGGAACGTGTCCCGAGTTGCAGCAGTGACCTCTGCTCACTGCAGAGACCCGGCTCCTGTGGCCAGGGGCTTGTGTGAGCCTGGAGATCGTGGTTTCCTGTCTGCATGAGGTGTGTGAGGCTGAATGCTGCAGGGGGATGTGGTTACCCCTCTGCTAGGTGGGGTAACCTCTCCTCTCTCTCTCTTCTCCCTCTCCTCTCAGGGGTGCATGCAGCACGATCCCGGCTGTGTCCTGCCATGGGTGATGAGTGGGATAAACCCACCCGCACCTCCAGCAGCAGCATGGAGGAGCTGCCCCACCGGGGTCACAGCCTCTCTGACGCTCCCAGGGATCCCGAGTACATGCTGATCCCAGGCGGGACGCGGTGCTCAGGCTGCCCTAACCCCTCCAGTGCCTCTCCTGCACCACTCCCTGCACGTTCCTCATGTGCTGCCTCTGATGGGAGCGTGATGCTGCCTGGGGCTGTCACAGGCAGTCCTAGTGGGCTGGGGTTGGCCTTGGGGTGCCCTGTGCCAGCGAGATCCAAGGGGGGGATTTGCTGCTATCTCCCTTCCTGTCTTCAGCCCGTTGATGAGTCCCTGTGCTGTCCCCAGACACATCATGCATCCTTGGGGAGAGTGGGCTCAGCTTTATCTCTGCAGGGCCATTGCACTGCATATCACAGTGTGCCTTGGGGAAGCCTGCCAGCCCTCCTTGTGGTGCAGCATCGTGAGGTTCCAACATGAGCAGGAGCCCTTGGGTGAGTCCCAAAACCCTGCCAGGACCAAGGAGTCAAACACAAGCCCAGGAGCATCCCTGGCACCAGGAAGGACCAGGACCCCAGTAACCCACCAGTGCTGGAGCAGCAAGGGGCCCAGCACCATTTCCCCCTTCCCCACATTGTTATTTCAGGTGCTGGAGCCTCACTGGGGCTCACAAACACCCGCAGGTGCCGTTTGTAGGGACCCCAAAACCCCCTGCTCGGGGCTCCCCAGGCCTCTCGCCTCTGCCCCCCGGGACAAGCCCCACATACACAGACCCTTGTTGCTCGCCTCCATCCTGACCCGAGCTGCGAACAGAGGCTGCTTTGCTGCGGGCTGAAGAGCCTGCAGCGGCGTGCATGGCCCCGGCCACCACGCTCCAGCCCTCCAGGGCTGCCTCTTAACCTGGAGGAGCAGTGGGTTATTTGTGTTGCTCTTGGCAAGGCAGCCCCGGCCCTCTGAAACAGAGGTGAATGCGCGGAGGTGTGGGGCGCGGGCCAGCGTGCGCTGTTTGTGTTGGACCCGCCACGCGGGGAATTAGTTCAACCGGGCTGCTAATTGCTCCTGAAGTGCGGGGCTCCGTCCGACGGGCACGTGATGGGGACAGCGAGAGCGGACGGGGCCTCTCCTGGCTGCATCCACCCCGCTCCATCTGCAGGGAGCAGAGGGTTTTCAGCCAGGATCCGGCTGCTCGGGTAGCCCGGGACTGAGGTGTGATGCTCTGATGCTGGTCCCTGGCCCTGTCATCTCTTCTGGGATGGAGAGGGGGAATTGCCATGGAACCCCTCTGGCAGTTAAAGCCATTCCCCTTGTCCTGTCCCTACATCCCTTGTCCAAAGCCCCTCTCCAGGTTTCCTGCAGCCCCTTTAGGCACTGGAGCTGCTCTAAGCTCTCCCCTTCAGGAGCCTTCTCTTCTCCAGTCTGACCCAGCCCAGCTCTCTCAGCCTGGCTCCAGAGCAGAGCTGCTCCAGCCCTCACAGCATCACTGTGGCCTCCTCTGGACTCATTCCAACAGCTCCACGTCCCTCTTGTGCTTTTGCCCCAGAGCTGGATCAGAACTGCAGAGGGGGGGTCTTCACAAAGTGCAGCAGAGGGGCACAATCCCCTCCCTTAACTGCTGCTCACACTCTGGGGATGCAGCCCAGCACATCTCCAACCGGACAAGTATAACAGGTAAGGAAAAGGCTCCACCGGGCACAGCTGGAGGCACCAGATGACCTGGAATGGGTCACCCCCTCCTTTGAATCTGCTCTGCATTCAGGTGGGCATGTGACAGAGATGGAAATCAGGGTCAGACAGAACCAATTAGGCTCTAAAAGCCCAATTGTCATATGTACCCTTAAGGATTCCAAAGCATTTTTTGCTGGAGCTAGTGGATGTCTCCTCCTATTTACATAATATATGACCCAATTTTGTGTTCACTGACTATTTAATTACAGCTGGTTGCATATAAAAATTACTCAAAATACTCTCAGCACCAATAATTAATGTTTTAATTGTACTGTTTTGTGGGGTTGTTTTTTTTTCCCCCACATGCAGCAAAAAAAAAAAAAAAAAGGAATAAAAGAATGGAAATGCATCAACTCCTTCTTAGGAAGCTTGTCTGAAGGGACAAGGGTTTGCTCAATGTGATGCAAACAGAAACAGGAATTCTGTATTTCACACTCCTGCAGAATTAATAATTCCAGCCCATTTTGTGCACTTATTCATGCACTCACCCAACTCTGTCCCTCCAGGACAGGGCCTTGTCAAGCTATGGAGCATCATCTGCTTGCCTCTGGCAGAGCTGAGGCACCACTGCATTTAAAGGATTTCAAGCACAGCTGCTCAGCGACTGCTCTTCCAGCACAAGACAAAGTGTCTCTATGAGGAGCATTGAACTATCCATCAGTATTTGTAAGATACTTAATGGGAACCTCCTTACTAAGCATGAATTCCCATCCCACACAGGGCTGCATCACCAGGCTGCGTACAGTTAATTCAATCCTGACCACTCCTCATGGTGGTGTGGGAGGAGCTCTGTGATAGTGCATTCCAGCTCATAAACAGACTTGGGAAAGGAAAGACCGTTTTATGAAGCCAGTTCAAAACAATACAGATAGTGGGAGATTAAAAATTAGCAAAAGGACTAATAGCTGTAGGACTGTTCACACACCTTCAATCAGAAGGGTTTACATGTTCTTAATGTATAAGGAAAGAACCCTCCAAGACACCACTACCCCAGTGCAACACACAAGGATCAGTCTTCCTGCAGCATATTTAACACAAGTACTCTCCGTATTTTCTTCCTTAGGAGTGACTCAGATAATGATAGCAAGTGGTAAATTAAATCATACCAGTGTTATCTGAAAGCTGCAATCCTTTATAATTAGGGGGTTTGTTTGCTTAGGGAGAGAAAAAAAATCACATTTATAGAACGCTTATCTCAAGGATAAAGGGCCATTGTTTTTAGACTGCTTTTTTTTTTTTAATAATGTCAGCTTAAACAAAAAATAAAAACAAAAAGTCTTTGAAGCAGAGGTTTATCATAAATAAAACAAAGCATTAGCCTGTAAATCACCGTTCCTGCACAGCCAAGGAGAGCTCAGAACACTTGAAGTGTGTTAATCCCACCCAAAGCTGTCCACCATTTGTTTCCACCTTCAAGGAAACCACTGGAAGAAAGTAACTGTTACTTCAGGAATTACAGATTCATAGAACCATACAATTGTGTTGGAAGGGACCTTAAAGTTCATCCAGTTCTAAACCCCTGCCATGGGGAGGGCCACTTTCCACTAGATCAGGTTGCTCCAAATGCCATCCAACCTGGCCTTGAACACTCCTCCCAGTTCTCCTGCTGAAGAGCTAACTGCACTGTTACATGGACATAAATGAGTAATCAGACACAAAAAACCCAGAAAGTTGTAGAAAGGTCTTTTAGCTTTTGAGATCAATTATTATGCTCAGTATTTCTCACTCAAGATACTTATACCACGCTTATCACCTTGCTATCCAAGTTCAATACAAGAACAGCAAAAACTTGTTCACATGCAGCATATTTAATCTTCAAATGCTTGACAAGCATCAGCCAATACTCAAGAGTCCCTTGTGGCTTCTCTAAAGGAGCAACTTGAGCACTTGGGTTAGGAGGCTGAACACAGAGTAGGACATAGAGCCTGAAACGGGGCTTGGGCAGACTCAGGCACATGGGTCAAGCCCTGATCTAAGCAGCCCACATATGTAGTAGCCCCCACAAATCTGCAGGTTTATACAATTGAGCCCAAGGTTTCCCTTTGCATCTCCCCAACTCCGTGCTCCTTATCCATCTGGATGCAGAAATGGAGACTCATTCCCTCAGTCCCCTCCTGCCTGGGTCCCCCAGGCACCCAGTCCCAAGCAGTCAGAGACCAGTTTTCAGAGCTCTCACATTCACATTCAGGTCTGTTGGTTTTACTGCATTTATTAATATCATATCATCACCACCACTTTGTCCAGTGTTAAACTCTTCTGTATTTAGCTCAGATTTGGGCAATCTAAGCACTTTAAAATATGATGCTGCAGCAGCCAAGTCCTGTATTGAATATAAATCCAAGCCACCCCTGCCATCAGAGCTCCAGTGACTAACCAAGCAGCTATGAGTGAACATCTGTGGTCAATACTCAATGTAATCACAGAATAAAGATGGCAAACAATCACAGGGTTTTGGTCCCATGGAAACCTGGCCCAGTGCACGTCATCCACACTGACCCTAAGGAGGGATGGTGGAGTGATGACTGTCGCCACTTGGTCTCTTTGTTCTAATATAAGACAGCCAGTGGTTAGAGAAGGCTACCTCACAGGTCCGGCTGTCACGGACATAGTCCCCATCAGCAATGACATTTGGATCTGCTTCTGTCGTCACTTGAGCAGGTATGAGTCAGGTCCTTCTAACCTGGGGGCCTGGAAAGACTATCATGCAGAAGAAAGATGGACACTGCCTATAAATACCCTTTTATACATCACTCTCATTACTTCTAATGCCTCAGATTAGATTTGATTTCATTTTTAAATGGAAATTAGATCTTCATCAACCTTGAATACTTATTCTTGATCTAGTAGTTCTACACATTATCTATTCATTCTTGCTGGGCTTTAGGAAAGATTGCTTGAACACCTCTTAGAAACGAACAGCACTTTGTAATTACTAGTCTTGATTAATAAACATAGCCTCAACCTATATCTAATTTGACTTCTAACTATAAAGACGCTAAATAATCATGTCTTGTAAAAGTCCAGAACATGGAAGGGTCTGGAAATATTACTCTGAGGACTTGCTTTATTTTTATATTTACTATCTAATACCATTCAATTTCTTAATCAGCCTTTTTTTTTTGGTGAAGGTTTTATTGATTTTTAATAGCAAATACACAATGCAACTCCATATATCCATGTGGTTCAGTCACTAATTAACTACTACTGAACACATAACTTCTGACTGGAGCTTGAACACATTATTTTCTCAGTAGAAAGCTATGAAGCTTCCCAGTCTCTTGCATGTACAAGGCACACACATGTTTCCAGGACAGGAATACGTGTGATATTATCTGATACATTATTATTATACTCACAAGTTAATCTATGAAGAATGATTCAGAAGAGAGCAGTTAATGAGTGAGGAGGAATTTCTAATCTCTCAGTGGCTGGAGAGCTGCACATCCCCCTGCTTCCTCCTGCCATAGACCAGACTTCTCCATGTAGGATGATAAAGAAATGAAGATCATAAAGGGGAGGAGGGAGGAAATAAAGTTTCCTTTGTCTTCAACAGACTTTGTAGATTCTTTTTAGTATTTTAATGAAATACTTACTGGTTTGGATTTTATGCTTTAATTATTCACTACTGAAATCAGTCTGAAGAGCTGCCATACTCTGCAACACAGCTATAAAAACAATACCATGGAGCTCCCCATTTATTGTAGTTTAGTGACTTTCATCACAAGTCTGCTCTGCCTGCAAGTCAAGAAGACCCTTCCTCTTCACAGGCACTTGACAACCTCTGCCTAAACACCAATATGCAAGGCAAGCTTTTCATTGTCCTGGTGCTACTTCCATCAATGTAATGGCATGACTGACCACAACCTGCACACTGAAGCAGCAGCAGATGTAGAAGACAGCTTATTCTGGCCCACCATGAAGGTGAAAAGCCACTTCTAAGGCTGACCAAATGAGTAGAGCATGCTTATGCAGTGCAGAAGGGCTTTAGTGTTAGCTAGGGTCCACTGCACAAGCAAAAGAGGCTGGACTCATGGCATTCAGTGAGACAGCTGGAAGCAGGACCTGTAGACAAGCTCCTCTACCCACAGCCAACCTTCTCCTTCAGGGTTACATTCTCCGAGCAGTCTCTGAATGAAAGGTCTGCAGAACACAGAGCACCCAAGATAGGGCTGCTGGGTGTTTTGCAGATAAAGCCTCATTCCCTTCTACACACAGAAGAGAACAGCAAAATACAGCTACAGTATGTTTTCACAGCAAGAAATGCCTGTGGATGATACAAAAACCTGCTGCATTTGCAGGGCCTAACAACAACATTTTTCTCTAAAACTTTTGCTTGTCTTGGCAAGAGAAACCAGGGCTCTCAACACCTCACCTCTGCTAACACAGCACAGCTTTTAAAAGCAAAGTCCCGATGAAGGTTGCAGGTTTTGACAAATTACAATGGTCAGACAAGACAGAAGTTCCCCATCGTCTGCCAGCACATCTAAAACCACATTCTTTGATCTTTCCTAGACGTGCAGCTCATGGCAGTGACGACCATGAATCCCAGCAACTGATGCCATGCAGGCACCAAACACAGCAATGATTTCAAACAGTTCATAGTCCAGCTTCATATCACTGCTTCAGGGAGAGGGGAATAGAAACAAGCAGACTACGCCAGTCAATACGCCAGTTATCTGTCAACAGCTTAACTGTTGTCAGGTTTGGAGCACTTAATTTTTTCACCTCTTCAACATCATGGTGAAGGAGATGATTTAAGAAAGATACTGTGGTACCTGCACAGATATGGGGAGAAGTCTCAGGAGGGAAAGTGAGATGTCTGAGTGCCCACAAAAAGCAGCAACGAAGTTAGTGCAAGCTCAAGGAGGGTTCTTGTTAGAATGACAACTGGCAAGATGAGAACTGGCTACAAAGTGGAGGTGAGCCAGCCAGGCCTCATGTAAGGAAGAAGGGCCATGGCAGTTGTGTTCTGTGTCCACAGGCTGCACATCTACAGAGGGTTTATGATCTCCTGGAGCAGCATACCTAAGGGCTCCAGCAGGATGCAAATGACATGACATCTGGCAGGACCTTGGAGGGGAGTGGGCCACCTCCCAGGTTACCTGCAAGCTCCCTTCCATTCTGCTTTGTTAAGTAAACTAGGTTTTATTAGCACATGGAAAGGGAGGAAGTGAGCGGGTGGAGGCCAAACCAGGCGTCCCCTATAGGGAGGCAAGGGCAATAAAAGGCTCTGAAAGGCTACTTATGCAGAGCACTGGGGTGGACTCCAATGGCAATTCCATCCAAAGCATTGGATTTCTGTGAACTCCTGCCTCCTAGAAGAAAAGGAGGAATGAAACAGCAGGAGAGGTTACAAAAGAAAGAGGGAAAAAAAGAATTCCTAGTCCTCTCAAAAGGCATTGTTTAGTTGAACTAATATTTTCTCCTGCTGCACATGTATCTATCCAAATACCTAAATAATCATTTGCTGAAAAAGATGCTGCTATTATTTCTTGAACATTAGATACAATGTAAAATCGGACCCCGAGAGTAATTACGAGGTTCAGGATAATGCTACTATTATTTCTGTAGCTCAGTTTCTGTAAACAGTGTCTAATGCATCTCAGAAGCTCACTATTAATCACCAAAAAATCATGTCTCCCTACCTAATTCATAAGCCATGAATACTAAATACTTGCAGAGTGGGGTTTGTTTGTTTTGCTGGGGTGGGTTTTAAGAGCTCAGATTTTCCAAAACATCCAGAGGGCTCCTAAGGAAGAGCAGAAAACAAATACTTTGCATTTGCAACATTAACATTCTGGAAGAGGCTTTTAAAGCTAACACCAAACACTTATGCAACTTGAATTTTAACCATCTTAACATCCTTAATCTTCATCATGTTTAGTACATTACATTTCTTTGACAACTAATCAATCAAAGGCATCATACCTTCTGTAAAGCTGCCAATTTCATGTCATTTTGCCCTCCCTCAACAATGATTTATTTTCTACAGAAACTTCCTTGTTTATTCTATATATGTGTGGTTTTTCTATATAAAAATATAGCAGAAGAGATAGGGAAATAAGTAAAGCAAAGCAGCCAACACAGTATTGCTTTACTCAGGATTGTCAAAAAGAAATCCATGGCTTCCATGGATCCACAGCTTCTAGTTAACAAATCATTGAGGACATGTGTCCAACAAGGGAAAGCAAAGAATTGGCTCTAAAAGGGCTAAAAAGCTCTGGAAAGAGGCCGTCAAAGACACAACAGCAGAAATAAGCTCTTGTGAATGAACAGCAATGAGCAGTTACCAGTTCTGGCAGAGGAAAGGCAGGAGACAATTTTGAAGTACAGTCTGCTGTGATGCTCAGTGAGGAGAGGGCTTCCAAAAATAAACCCATGGAGTACATAACTATTTGTCCATGTCCTGACATAAATGTCACAAAAGATAAAGGAAGAGTGGAAAAAGAGATCAACATAAAAAACTAACAAAAGCAACAGCATAAAACTACTCAAGGAAATGCCAGTTCTAACATCACAGCAAATCTGCCCCGGAACAGGAAAGTGGAACATCAAGGGATGCCCACCAAGAGCAGATGTCTCCAGGGGAATTCTGCCTAGCAGAAAGGTAGATCCTCCTGTCAAGTTCTGCTCCTCTGAAAAGCACAGGGGTTTTCAAAACAAGATTGATTTCCTTAATGGGAACAACAGCACAGACTAATTCCATTATTTTGAATGGAGCTGAATTTGAAAGGTCTATTCACGTGTAATGGTACCTTCTGGGGAAAGGCAGCAAGGAATCAATTCTACAAACCACAGTGATTGAGGCCATTTAAAAAACAACAAAAACAATCAAACCTCTTACAGCAATTCAAAGAACCATCCTCTAAAGCATCTGATAGCCACAAGAGCAGATCATCCTTGCTGCAGCACATCTGGCACCTCACTGCACTCTTCCCATCCCTCATTTCCCATACTGTATGCCTGAAGATACTCAGGAATCAGCAGCTGCTGCCTACAAGGCTTCACGTTACTCCTGGTAGCACATTTATCGCCCGACAACTCCAGGGCAACGAATGCAGATCCAAAGCCTACACTGGCTAAGTGGCCAGTGTTAGTGGTGTAGGGCCATCATCCCCACAGGGGCCTGGGGAAAAGGAGGGAAGGGGATAATAAAAGGCTAGAATGATGCCTGGAAGCAAGTTATGCCAACATTGACTGGTGACTGATATATAGATACAGCCAGCCTACAAACCTCCCCCTCAGTGTTAAAGCAAAATCATCCCACACCATGGCAGTATTGTTCTCAACCATCTTTTAAGAAGAATCCAAGTATTTCAAACTTGAGACTGACTCTGAATGAGTTACTAAGAGAAGACAGGAGGAAAAGGAAAGGAAAGCTTCCATCTGCACGTAAAGCTTAGAGCTGCTCCTAAACTCAGCAGCAGCAACCTGCACTGGAAGGTAATAAAACTCCAAATTCAAACACATGGTTGGGGAGGGCATTCAGGCACACAGCAACCTCGCAGCTCTTACAGGATTTGTTACCCAAACTTCCAGGTTACCTTGGCAGCATCCCCACCCCACCCAGTAGGGCCGTCAGATTTGGGTGTGTTAGGAAGTGACCTTTTCACACCACATTAGCAGCCATAATTTGCTGAATTAACATTTCCTCCTGCTGCTCTGAATATACCAAATGATTTCTGAGGTCCTGCTCAAGTTTTAAAAGCTTGTTACAATCTACAACTCATCCACAGAAATCCTACAACCCCCTGCAAGCCTTTGAAATGAAAAGCTCTGCCTAAGTTTTACACTTTACTGCACTAGGACTGAGATCCAAGGTCTGAGCAGATCTTAAAAGGACCACCAGTTCCTCCCACCTAGAACTGACACGGAATAGCTCTTCTTCAGAAGTTTTTGTAGCTCTACTTCACCTCTCTATGAGGTTTCAATAGAACTTGCTGCCACCATGCAACCTGAGACACAAAAAAAACTGGCACAAAAGCCATACTTCCTCTGCAATAAAACACATTAGAGTAAAGATTTGAGTATTTTCCTTGGTTCTGATAATGTTTCAGGGGTTCCTGCAACCATCATGAAGAAACAGCAATTCCCCCACCCCAAAAAGACACTGTTGGCCACACAAATGCCTTGCTCTGCCTGTCCAACATCAAGGATAGTCAAGCCTAGAAGGAATCGTTATTAGCTGTCTGTGAAAGGATCAGTGACATCCTAGAGCTGGACGTCAATGAGGGGAAGGAGGATACAGAGAAACTACCAGATATTAATCTTATAAAGAAATATCCAAACATCTATAAACTCATACTTACCCCACACATACAATCTCTATTCCACGTAGCTCATGAAGTGCCATACAGAAGCAGATTTATCATCTATTAGAAGGTGCAAAACAAGGCTGCTCCAGCTTTGGAGGCCTTGGACCACTGTGCTGGCAGGGGACATGTTCCTGCAGTTATTCCTCCTCCCTCTTATTCCAATGAACCTTGTTTACTCCACTCCTGTGCACCTCCAGACAAAAATGGCCCTTCAGCTACTGTACATCTTATTTGTCCTTGCTTCTGCAATAAGCACTCACATCAACGAGTGTTTAAACCAGTGCAAAATTCAAAAGAAAATCCCCTAGGTGGCCTATGCATACAAATAAGTATATATTTTGCTTTTTTCATAAAAAGACACCCTGCAGGTTTCAAGCTTCTCTCACTGCAAGAGATACTCTCAGGCAACAATGCTGATTTGGCGTAAGCTGATCCGTATCACTGAATCCTGCCTTTGTTTTTGGCAGTCCCCTTTCAAGGTGACTAAATTGAAGTGGAAGTACAGTTCCAGGCAGCCCAACCCGTGGCAAGGCTGTTTTGCAAAATCTAAAAGGGCAAAATAAGATGAAGCAGACCCTCAAGCTAAAGAATTAGCTCACAAAATAACCCCCAAAACCCCACACCAAAACGAAAACACAACAAAAACCCAAACCAACAACATCCATGCTGTTCTGTCACTGGTAATATTGGAAGTAGGAAGATAATACCACCCAGGAGAAATCAACAACATACCTCCTGAATCACATTCGTTCAAAACACCTCTCATTTAATGGTCATGGGTATGGCAGAATTTAAGAAGCTGCTTCCTCAGTGAACTTGATTTATATGAACACAACAGGCTAAAATCACGGCAAGCAATTACAACAGGTCAGCCCAAAACACATAGCTGGCCACTGACCCCAGCACTTGCAAACCCAGTGTGTGTGGTACACATAAACAGACAAATAAAAACCAAACCTACATTTGGCTTAAGTGTATGAGCCTGAAATTGCTAAGAAAAAATATTTGCTGTCTGCACCTGTGTGATATTGAGATTGTGGCTCTAAGTGCTCTCGACACTGTGCATGCCACAGCACCAATGTACTAATCACTGGAGGATGTTCAGCAGCACTGTTAAAATGCAACAGTGAAGAGCAATTTCCTCATCTAACACGACTCCAAAGATTATCTGATGCATCTTCTCTTCACCGTAAAACAAAAGCTTGTCTATATGGGGACCTATGTATCCTCCAAGCTAAGATTTTAGTAAATTAGCCAATGCCCCATGTGAACACTGGCTGCACATAATGTGTGGACATACAACCTTCTGTGGCTGCTAAAGCACGTTTTCAGTTTCCTCATATGAACCATCTCAGGTAGAGGCTTTCTTCACATACATCAAGACTGTTCTTGACATTCCAGCTCACCGCACATGAGACTTTCAGTTTGTCTAAAAACTACATCCTTAAAATGATGCAGAAAGTGAAAAAGTCAAGGCAGCCCTGGCAAGTCATGGCTGAATCTTCACAGCACCTCATTGTGGAATTACAATGGTTTGGGTTGGAAAGAACCTTAAGACCACTCAGGTCCAAGCCCTCAGGGGACACCTTCCACTAGACCAGGCTGTTCAAAGCCCCATCCAACCTGGCCTTGAACACTGACAGAGCTGGAGCATTCACAACTTCCTTGGGCAACCCTTTCCAATGCCTCACCATCCCCACAGTACATCCCAGCAGGAGGCCTGGAAAGCCAAATCTCCAGATACGGTGTCTCCTCCTCATGCTGGAGTCGCCTCAGCACCTTCTGGCCCCATCCCCTCTGCAGCCCACCCTTCCCACGTGCCAGTGATCCACCTCACCCACAAGAGCTCTTCTTGCCTTGGAGAATCTGGAGAGTAAAAACCACGCGCATGACCACATCGACAGCCCAGGAGCAGGTAAATGAGGCCACGAGACCAGAACACCAGTGAGTGGAGCACTGACAAAGGCAGAGGAGGAACTATCTGGGTCACGCTATGCTAACAAAGCACGGCAAAGCTTCAGAGCCAGCAGCAGGACCACCGGGAGAGGCCTGGGGAGGTGCAGCTTGCCCCACAACCGGCACGCCTCACAGACTCAGGGCCAGACTGCTGCACACTAAAAGAGCTGCTGCATAAAAGGCACAGCCAGCTCTGCATATTCAAGATCAGAGCTGAGATAGATGATGAGATTCTCTGTGCTATGCACAAAAGCCAAAAATCACCAGTGCATTTACAGTTCAATATTCCTCTAATCCCATCTTTATTTCTAGTGCATAAAGCAAGCTCATTACACATTATTTTCCTCAGAAACCCACTAGCAACCCAAAATAATTTATGAATGTGCTGTTTGCATTTATATATCCTTGACACCCACAGTAAACATCAAAACAAGGAATTCAGTCAGTCACATTGGTTGTAATACATAATTTCTCTTTTCTCTGTGGATTCTGTCACAGCTACACCCAGCAAGCTCCTTCAAGCAGCACCTTTTATGTTATTAGGTGAACAAATATACAGACACACATCGTTTGTGTTGGAAGACACCTTAAAGCTCATTCAGTTCCAACCCCTGCCATGGACAGGGACACCTTCCACTAGACCAGGTTGCTCCAAGCCCCATCCAGCCTGGCCTTGAGCACTGCCAGGGATGGGGCAGCCACAGCTTCTCTGGATAGCCTGTGACAGTGCCTTCACCATAGTGAAGATTTTATTTCCCTCCTTAAGCACTTGAACTGGACAGAGACTTAAATTTACAGATAGAATTCCCACTTTCTTAAAAATTGTTCTGACTAGAAGACCACACACATGCACATACACCAGGAGCACATCACACAGACCAAGGGCAGGATGAGGAACAGAGGCTGCAGCGTGTGTGCAGTGGCTGCAAACCTTGCTTAGAATACACATGGAATGGAGACAGGCATCTCTGCTTGGAGCATGGTCCGTGGCAGGGACAGACATGAACCAGCCTCAGCATCTACTACTGCCTGATGACAACCAGGCATAGTGGATGTATATAACCTGCAAAGCGTTTCTAATCACTGTGTATCTTTAGCACAGAACACGATGCAGGTACTAAAGCAGCAATACCACATCAGGTGACAGCAAAGCAGACAGGGGAGATGCTGGGGGGGAGGAGAGGATGTACAGAGGAGCCCTACACACCTTCCTCCCTTCAGGGCTGCACTGCAGGCGAGACTGGTCAGCAAGGAGGAGCTGGGTTCAAATCAAGGCACCAACCCACAGAAGGGACTTTCCAGAGTTCAGCAACATGACAAGGATTATCAGTATAACATCAGAAAAAGACCCACGCAGCTTCCACCAGCTCTCACAGGCACTCCAATATATAGAAACCAGATCTCCTGCATCCCCGACACCAACATCTGAGCTAGCAGCTCTGCAGGATGAGATCCATCCATCTGAGAAAGCAGCCTGAGCCCAGCAGAGCTCCCTTTCTGAGGGCTTTGTGTGTTGCAAGAGTCAGACACAAAAAGCAACTCTTATTACCTGCTCTATGCTGAATTAGACAGGCACATTCCTCCTGATTGCACACACAAGGTAAAATTAAGCATCATGAATTTCCTTTAGAAGAAAAATGTGTGTGTCAATCTTGCTCCATCAACCAGTAGAACTTTCCTGCTTAGCTCCTGAACACTGGGTGTTTTATTCAGAATCCACTGTTTGAACTGAATAGTACGACAATGTATGGAAAAAAGAAAAAAAGCAGGAGATGGAGACTACTACATATAACATGTTTGGAAAGAGAATCAGTCAAATACAACTTCACAAAGAAGTAGGCCCATGCTCCTGAAATAAAATAAAGAAAAACCAGAGTGCAAATTTAGGAAACCAAGAATGAAGCTTGGAAACCTGCCACTAATGGGAAAGAACGGATACGGCTTGTGAAATAACCCCACCGCTTCTGTGTGTAATCATCATTTCCAGTTTGGCCTCCCTAAATTAAATTGGTTTTAATCTTCCTGCTAAACTGGCACAACGTTGACTTCAGCTTTTTGGTGTCCATTTGTTCTACCACATGACATCATGAGATGCCTGCCAGTAACAGAGAGATGCCTAAGAGCCTTGAAATTCTTGGCTTTGGATCTCCAGGTTTTCTGAGAACTGTTAATTTACTTTGGCTTAAATCCTAGATTTTGGCTCTACTTGAGAAAAGTATTTCTCACACAGTAATTAAACTTGTAGTGGACAACACTGAAGCAATAGGAGACGAGCTCCAAAAAGACTGTGTTGTCTCGTCACGTCTTCGTGAGGTTTTTCTGCTTGCAGCCCTACAAAGCAACCAGTGGAGCTGTGGCACCAGCACTGCGGCTTCAGTTCTAATCAGACAATTAAGGAGGGAGAAATGGTATTTGTTAGGCAAAACTTTATGTGTTACTACAAAGCCCAGCTGTCAATTAAAGAACAGCTTAAACTCAGCCCATGTCAAATTCAGAACAAGGCATTCAACTTTATAGCAGCAGCAAAATTACCTTTTCCAAAGCAACACTTCATGGGGTCTCGGCTGCACCCTTTTGGTGGTACAAAACAGGAGAAGCCTCACCTCTCTAACCCACAATGATGACTTGCCTTCTAAACAGGATAAAATCAACACAAAGGCAGTGTCTTAACCCTCAAAACCATTGGGGACACAAGCCTTTGGCCTGCTTCTTTCCAAGCGCTCAATGGGAATCTGGCAGGATTTCCCTGTGCTGCTCAAGGAGTACGAGAACAGAAATGGCACAAGACTGTAAGTTCAAATACATTACAAAATAAGTCTGCAAAAATAGCTGGGCCTTGTAAGAAACATACTTCTCCATGGAAACCACCAGACGCTCTGAATTCTGGCAGACTAGAGAAAACGGGTTTGTATTATTAAAGGAAATGTCTATGCATTGAGGCTTTTACAATTACCACCTTCCAAAAGACAGGAGCAACTGATGGTCTCCAGAGCAGGTCAGCTGAACTTCCTACATCCTCTCCTCCTCTGCCTCTCACCCAGCAGCATCACAATTCCCAGGGGACAGAAGGATGGATGGGGGGTGCACTCTGCAGGTCTCTGTGGTGATTTTAATTACACAGAGAGGATGGGAAGAAACAAGGAGGAAAATAAAGACACCCTTGGGTTTTGAGACACCTGTCCATACAGCTAAAACAGCTTCACGTATTTAGGTGTGGAATGAGGCAAAGCAACGCTCCTGTAATACATTAAAAATCCTGATGTATATATTTCAACATCTGTGTATTCCAACCTCTCACACTCGAGCAAGCGGAAGATAAGCCATTACTATGCTCTCCCTCACCCAAAACAGTTTCCACTTTGGATGCCAGGTGGGGAACTATAGATTAATTAACTCCCAACTGGCACTGATGGGATAATTATAGTCGCCTGTGTCTGGATTGCACTCTTTCCACAGTGAACTGCAACACCAGAAAGCAAATCCTAACCATGAACCTCCACTTCTGCACTGTATCCCAACCAAGTGCTGACCTCTTACCTGCAGAGGCTGGGATACGCAATTCAGACGAACTTAATAGAATATTTTTAATGAAATAAAAAGTGCTGCAGCCTCAAAACATGAAAGGGACGGGCTACAAAGGAGCACTCATATAGAGAGCAATTATATTTTTGATATCTAATGGTTCTGCCTCAGGAAGCAAGAGCTGGCTAGCATCAAACTGTATAAAAGAAAGGATTATGGGCTCACGAAGAAAGAATGCCATTTTGATTTAAAACCCAGCAAAGCATAGTGCAGATTTGTTATTTTAACTCACAGTGCTTAATTCCTATAACGAGCCAGAATGCTATTAAGGGCGAAAAATACACGAAATACTTACGGGTACAAGAAATTAAAAGTAACCTCACTTTTCATCAATGGCTGCTCACCCAAAAGGCCATTCTTTGCTTCTCAAAGCCTTCTTGCACTTGCACAACACAACTCGGCTACATGCATTTTCAGCAGGAAAAAACAAAAGCTTAAATTCATTTCTGAGCACTGGCTACTCCACAGCAATTCCCAGCACCAGCTCAGGGTAATTCACAGCCAAAGGAGCCCAAACCCTCTGTCTGTGACTTCCCAACCAGCACCTAAAGCAGCTCCCACCTGTGTATGTGTGATTCTGTACCGTGCATTGTTTGCTGGTGCCACAGGTACGGCACACAAGCATTAAAACAAATTCCCAGCATTTAATCCCAAATCCTAGCAATCATCATCAGGGGTGAAACACTAAGTCTGCACAAAAAGAGAAAGATGCAGATCTTCCACAATTGAAGAAATTAAAGGATAATCCCCAATTATCCAGAATATTTTTTACTTTTATGTTAGTGGCTTTGTTGTGGTTTTGGGGTTTTTTTCCTTGTGCCTTGAGTCCAAAGGATTAAGAAATTGTTCAAAACTGATGCTGCTCCTGCTTTTAAAGAATGGGTGTACTCAGTGTGCTGGGGTTAAAAGCAGCAACATGCAGTATGATCAGCTAAACATATACAAATATGTTCTTTCTGCATTAGTCCATTAAAAACAAGCCAAACAAAGCAGTTCTGACAAGCAGACATGGAGACGCGTGCACTATCCTCACAGCAGTATGTGACACTGGTCAGTCACAGACTGGTTTGGCTTGGAAGGAACCTTAAAGCTCATCCATTTACAACCCCCTGCCATGGGCAGGGACACCTCACACTAGAGCAGCTTGCTCCACTGATTACAGAATTAGACTTCTTTAATTGGTGGCATTTTCCTTCTTTTATCCAAGTGAGACATTGGCTACATGATTTCCTCAGGCCTCCAGTCCCTATTACGCTCCTGAAAGGTGAAAGGGGTTTTGGCATCTGAGTGGGTTTATGCTTGTTAGCACAGATAAGCAAAGCCTAAAGGATAACACAACTTTTCTCCCGCTGCCACCTCCCATTCACATAAATGCTTTTTCTTCATTTTCAGCTGAAGTTCTGAGCCACAAGACACAGACTGAGATGGGCCCTCCCATTCAGAGACAGGCCAGAGGCTGGCATTTTCAACAAAAACAATTCCAAAAGCAGATCATCAGACTTCAAGTGCTCGTACTTGGCCAAAGTCAAAGTAGAGACTTTCTCCGAGACATCTAACGGGGCTACAAGAAACCTGGAGAGGAGCTTTGAACAAGGGCCTGTAGGGACGGAACAAGGGGAGTGGCTTTAACCTGCCAGACGGGAGACTGAGATGAGTTCTTAGGCAGAAGTTCTTTCCTGTGAGGATGCTGAGGCACTGGCACAGGGTGCCCAGAGAAGCTGTGGCTGCGCCATCCCTGATAGTGTTCAAGGCCAGGTTGGACAACGCTTGGAGCTCACAGGTAGGACAGTATGACAGCTCAATATCTGCTACACCACACATGTGAAAGGCATCTGAGAGCTTTGTCACCTGCCTATGCACACAAACACCATCTACTTTGCCTTCTACTGGAGGAAAGAGGGGAAACTCTTCAGAAACACTTTTCATTAGTCCCCAGTATTCACCCACACACAGGGTTAGCCACAAAGCCGGTACCTTACCTTTCACTGACCTGCCTTTGCAAACTCACACCGAAAACAATTTTTTCTCCTCATTTTAATTTAATTTAATTGAGAAGCAGGTGCCTGCTGCGATCCCACAGGGCACATTTATATACTCATGCTGACGTTACAGAGGTTCCCCACCATTCCTGCTGCACGAGCCAAATCCAGCTTGCCAGCCTTGCAGAGGCAGCTGTAAACTGAAAGAAGGTAGACTGAGATGAGCTCTTAGGCAGAAGCTCTTCCCTGTGAGGGTGCTGAGGCGCTGGCACAGGGTGCCCAGAGAAGCTGTGGCTGCCCCATCCCTGTCAGTGTTCAACCTGCTCTAGTGGAAGGTGTCCCTGCACGTGGCAGGGGATTGGAACTGGATGAGCTTTGACATCCACTCCAACCCAAATCACTGATTCTGTGATCTCTCCCCAGCCTCCATGGCTGGGCGAAAAACTGATGCACCCTCATGTCCTGCTGAAGGAACCAAAGCTGAGCACTCTGGTCTCAGCTCCACCAGAGGGATGGATGGACAGCTACCTCCTTGCCCCAAGGGAGGTGGCAGCCCCCATTGTCTAAGGCTTCCCCAGGTTAATTCACAGAGATGCTCTGCAGGGTGCTGGGGTCAAGGTCAGATGCAGGAACTGGTTTTCTTATTGACCTGTCCCCTTGCAAGAATAACTCAAAGCAACAGATCATGATGTATGATTTGCATATTTCCAAGGTACAGAATTAAAACCACAATGGGCAAAACAAAAGCTCCCTGGGGATGACACACAACTGATCCTTACTGGGGATGACACAATTCATACCAAAGCAGGGAAGGGTTAGAAAGGACCAGGAACAGAAAGCTGGAGCAGCTCAGTAACGTGGAGATACGCCCCTCTCCAGGCCCTACAATCTACTATTTCCTCAGGCTAATATGATGCCAAATTGCAAAAACCACATGAAGGCTGCTCAGTTAAAGGGTCTGCTTCCAGAGATCAAGAGATCTCAGTGCCCACTGAACTCGGCATGAGCTGTACTCACATGCACAGCTCATTGATAAAAATAATGCCTGGCTCCTCAGCCAATGCTTTTCATCTGTGGGCCCAGCCTCACGGCGGGAACGGGGAGGATGGCATCATCAGCTCCATTGTACAAACGACACAGCTAAGGCAGTGAGCTAACACGACTTGTCCAAAATCCATCCTTGTAAAGAGAAGGGGAGACAACCCAACAGGCCAGAGCTCTTTTTTCACCATTTTATGCCCTGGGCTACACCCCTCGATGCCCAGAACAAGGCCCAGTTCACTAAATGGATGTACCACAAGGAGCTCAGACCATTTTATGGCCAGTTTTAACAGATCTGAATCCCTCTGAAGTCCAAGCAAGTATTTCCCTGAAACCATGTAACTGCATCCTTTGAAAGTATTAAAATCCAAAATATTCATCATCATTCTGTCCATTCCTAGGGAGGGTGGGTTGGTGCTCAGCACCAAAGATATAATCAAGTGCTCAGATAGGCTTAGGAGTTTTAAAGTGAGACATCTGTGATAAAAGCAATCACAGCCAGCAAACTACTAAGAGGAGCAGTAATGGGATTATCTGTCAACACAAACAAAAGGATAAATTCAAGAAAAACTATCAGACTGAATTCTCATGTATTTATGTCAGACTATGGCAGGGAAATTAAAAAACCTGAGGAGCCAATAAAAAGTTATTGATTGTAAAAGTCTTGCTTTACACAAAGTTATTTGTTTATGGTTTAAGCTTACCAGCATACAAAGGGTATGGCAGCAGCTAATGTAACCACTGACACGAAGAAAACTGCACCATCTCTACTGAGCAGCCAACAACAGGGGTACAAAACAGGCACTAGCACTGAAACTCCTGTTCACCCTATTCTAGAGGGAAAATTCTCTCCCTCCCCAACATTCAAGCATCAGGAAAAAAAAACAACCTACCACTAAATCACAATGCAGCTGAAGGCAAACACACAGTTGCATTCAAATCCCCCTTTCATTTTGCCAGCTTTACTTGTGTGAACAAGGCCAAAGCTGAAAACACTCTCCTTTTAGAGCCTCAGGAATGGGAAGCCAGCACAGCCGTGGAACTGTGATCTGTGACAACCTCGTTGCATTAGAGGAGCACTAAAGCAAAGAGGGACTTATCCTTGAACCACCTCTGTTGCACAGCACCATTCGTCTGTACCTCTTCAACATGGTTCAGTAGAAAAGCACCCCTGGGTGTTTGCGTGTGCTGGCAGGCAGGCAGAGATGGGACACACACGTGTGCACAGGCACTGCTCTCGCAGACAGCACATACGGAGGGGAACCAAGGAAAGAAGGAAGGAATGCAAGGTTTTATTCCTCCCACTCTTCCACAGCAAACCCTGCCAGCTGCCCTCTTACCTTCCCTATGCTGAGCGCAGCTGCCAAGGCTCCATCCAGATGAAAGGCTTCAAGCACCACACAGAAGCATCTACCCCCCTTCCCTTTCAATCTAATTACTGGATTCACCTGAGCACACGCAGGATGGAAGAGAGGGGGCCGGGGAGCAGCAATAGGCTGTGGCAGCTCCCAGTTCATTTGATGGGATCCAACTTCTGATCCAATTCAGAGCCAGCACTCGGGGCCTGACAGCACCGCTGATGGCCCTACCTACCTGGGTGATTGATCCTGAGAGCTCGCAGCACTGTGCTCATTCCTTAAGGCAATTACTGATGAGATTCTCATTTACTGCATAGGGTGGGCTCACGCCCTCACTGCACAAAAAGCCCCAGCAATGCCTACAGAACTGGCACCACAAGCACAGGGGAGGCTGCCTCGGATAGGGATACCTGCACGTGTCTCATAAACAGGAGACTTGTTTCCCTACCCTTGGCTTTGCCCCACAGTAACAGACACCCCACTGCTGCCTCTCCATGTTATGATTTTGGATCCTCCCCCCTCCCTGTATTCTGAAGAACCTACTCTTTTCCCTCTTTTTTACACAGATGCCTGAAGTCCACCCTAATCACTGTGTGTGACACGCAGCTACAAGTTCCCCCCAAAAGCAGTATCTAATAGACCAGAGGCTCCACATGCATTTTTCATCTTCTTACGCAACCGTGCCCCTTTGCACATGACTGAGGAGATTTTGTGCAAACAGCTCAGCTACCCACCTAATGCTTACTTAATGGAAGTGTTTGCAGAAAAACACTACAAGAATTTTCAAATAGAAACAATTAGCATTCACGGTAATTTGCATCTACTTTCCCCCATTTCTAAAGCAGCATGTTCTGCTTTAATATTAACCCCTGCTTGTTCATCAAAGCCTTGTGCAAGGGAGCTTGCCACACAACTCCCATTACAGACCACAGGAGCAATTCAGTTCACCGGGGAAAAGATTTTATATATATGGCAATGCTTGAAACTTGGGGGCACTACCCTTTGTTTTTAAGCATCCTGAATGTCAGCAGAATGAGCAGCTTCCATCACACTGCAGCTATTTTCACCAGTGCTCTTGTATTTCCTAATCCCTTCTCCTGTGTATTCATAAACCTCAGCAAGGCACTAGCAATGGGATTTACAAGTGCAGTGCTCACCTTAGGTGCCCTAAATGCACAATGGGCTGAGACCAGAGCAGCCCAGTCTACTCCGGAGGTTGGAAGGAACCCAGTGCCTTCCCAGTGTAAAGGTGTGCATAAACACCTTTACACCAGGAAGCCTGGGAAACATGAAACAGCACTTCCTATCTTTGAGATTTCGCAAACCAACACAACGTCAATATCTCACTGGCTGCGTGGATCCTATCTCTGAAGACACATCGTGCTCACAAGGTAGCCCGTGGCACAAGCAGGTTGGCCCCTGGAGTTAGGCACCATTTCCTCTGTCTGCATCACAGAATCATATAGAAGAAGGTGAGCAGATGGGGACAAGAAGCAGCACAGAATAATTCCCGTAACACAAGACTGTATTTGCAAAGGTGCCCAAGAGAGTTACGGCTCAATCAACACAAGATAAGCATACTCTGTGAGGCAAAGAAGAAAGGTAGCAGCTTCTTACTAAAACACAGCATCTTTTTTGCTGTCTAGCACAGAACTCCACCAGATAGAGGGATTTTTATACCGCCCCTTTTCTAAAACCCTGCAGAATTCCATGGAAAAAAAGAAGTTCAAGTTTAAAGGCTCCACATCTGACGGCATCTAAGCAGAGATCACTTGTGCAATCCAGTGCTGTCCTCTGTGTACGTGCACTGCTGCTCAGTCTTTAGGAGATCACATACTTCTTTCCCTGCAGGACCCCTGCCTCCTTCAGCCAGCTGGTTTGATGGGAAGCAGCAAGCAATGCAAAACAAATGGGAAAAGCCTTGTCAATCTCTGCTTGATCCAGTAGCAAGTTTTGCACAGGACAGATGTGGATTTGAGCTCGTTACTGAAATTCCTGAGGTTTGTAAAGAAGACGGCTGAAACAGACAAAAATACCAGAAGGATCTGGCTCCTTCAGAAGATGCTCTGGATTATTCATGAGGAGCTCAGTGGCCAGGGATAAACACCTAACCAGCCACTGAAAGCCACCCAGAGATGGGACACACATCATCAACAAAATACTGGGTTGTTTTAAACCATTACAATACAAACTGTACCACTGAAGGGTTTCTGAGGATCTTCTTTGAAAAACATATTCTTTCAGTGTAGAAGGGTTTTTGTTTGTTTTTTAAAGATATGGGAGTCCAGATAACATTGTATTACTAAATTACTGAAATATGCCTAGTAACCTGCTCTAGTGGAAGCTGTCCCTGCCCATGGCAGGGGATTGGATGTGGATGAGCTTTAAGGTCCCTTCCAACCCAAATCAGCCTGGGATTCTACGTCCAGCATCAGTGAGATGCATAAGACTGAAAACAAAGTTCCCAGGTCAACATCCCCTGAACAAGGTAAATACAACAGATCCAAGCTAGTGGTAAACAAATTCCAGGGCAAGGACTGTTGACAGCACACTAAAAGATCCTCCCTTGCCTTCTGCTCCCTAAGATAATTTCAAAGCCTGTAGGCAAGTAGTAACTCCTCCAATTTCAAATGATGCAACTGTGCATAAGGGAAAGAGTATATTTTATCATCATCCAAGCAGCTAACCACAGGAACTTAGTAACATATCCATATCCACACTCCTGATGCAGAGGAGCCTGCAGAGCACAAACACTTCTTGCATATTTTGACTTGACTATTTCCTCCACACAAAAATAAATACAGCTGAAGATAAACCTCAGGAAGAGGCTAAACTAAACATCATGCCAGGTTTTGCAAACACCTTCCTTTGCCTACTGCGTGGTGTAAGGTGTATCTCCTGTAGTTATTACACCACCAGAAAGAAGAGGGTGCTAACTGTGTTTCTATTTTCCACAGCCACAAAACTCAGAATGAAGTCACCCTCTGAAAGCAGTACCATGCTCTCTGTTTTTTTCCTGTGAGCTCAATTAAAGATCTTTTCAACCTACCTCCATACAAAATTCAGTAGCTTGCAGGACTTTGAAATGCGTTATAACCCGGCATGGAGCAGCCACTGGATCATTAATACTCTACTTCAATGTAAATGTTTAAAAACTAGGCAGGAATTGAAAATGAGATCTGCCTGCACCAGTTTGGTTTGTACACTGTGCAAAGTTGCATCTTTAATGCTTCAGACTGCCACCAGCAACGACTACAGTGTGGTGCAGTCCCACCTGATAACAGCATCAGGGAGGTGGATGCGCCAGCAGTGACTCTGCTGAACCCAGGAGGCTGCCAGGCCCAGGGCAGGCTCCAGAACCAAATCCAGAGGGGAAGGATTATATAAGAAAAGAAAATTATTACTTTCCACAAAAGCTCCCTTTGGAAACTATCATCCAGCCTTTAATTCAGCTGCTTATTCTTGCTTTTTTCTGCCTAGTGCAGTGCTGATGGCACCTCTCACACTAAGACCTGACACATTCTCAACCACAGAAACACAAAGGAAGTGGAGATCTTGTCCATCACCTGGAGATAAAACACAAGCCATCCCAAAGCTTGCTTTCTTGCACTGGCTCACTGCAGCATGTAAGCACATGCTTGGAAGGGCTTGCTAGATAAATCACAAAATACCTACATCCACAGTGATTTTCCTGACTCCGAGGTTTTGGGAGCCAGAAGACCCTATGCAGTCAAAGCACTTCCAAAACCGTTTTTCAGATAACAACTTATCCTCGTGATACTCCTTTAATTTACGCCTGAATTATTTACCTCTTGTTCTGCAGATGAGAAGCTATAAGGAAAGGTTAAGGAATACTTTTCTGGGAATCCAATCACCTGCAGCAAGGCGTTGAGACTGTTCAAGCATGTCCAAATCTCTAACAGAGGTGGGGAGGAAAGAAAAAGAATCTGAACTGGATTAAATTTCAGGAGTCGTTATACAAAGTTATACGCAAAAAAGCAGTTTGCAGTCCTTGTCAAATAGCTTGGGGTCTAAACAGACATTTAGGAGAGAAAAGTGCTCAGCAAACCGAAAAAGGACCTCCACTGAGCTGGAAACAACTATCTATTCATATGATTTTATTGATGGGCATGACTGGGACGGTGAAGAATTAGGAAATTAAAATAAAGAAAATTAGGTACAAGACAGAGGAATAGAAGACGCAATCAGGAGTGAAGACCAGAAGAGCAAGAGGGAGAGATGGAGATTCCAGATTCTACCTCCCCATCACTGCTCCTGGCTGCCCCAGAACAAAGCAACACCCACTTTTTACCTGCATCCCAGAACACCCCTTTTTTTCCTCCTAAATCTGTGTGGACAGTGAATTCCCAAAGCATTAAGAGTGCCCTTGGTGCTGCACTAACAGCTGAGACAAGGATGCTGTAAGTCCATGGCTCACTGTCTCCTGTTTGGGAAGCTGTTGACCCACAGGGCAAGTCTCCAATGGTGAGCTGGATGATTGTGATGGATTAACTGCATAAATGATGAAATTTCTTAATTTGCAAGCCTAATTTCCTCCTCCTTCTCTTTCTACAAGAGGTCTCAGTGAGGTAACTGAATATTTGGAGCTTATCTGGGATATCTCTATTCTTGGAAACAGGGAGAAGGTGGGTTTACCCTCCCACCACAGTGATAATGGCCTTGTTTTTAAGATTTGAACTAGGAGAGTGAAGGCTGCTACTATCAGTGCTAATTTCATAAGGACTGATTGGAAGGAAACAACAGTGCCTTTTTAAAGGTCAAAGCCTGTGCAATCATACATTTTGCATGGGTGAAAGTCACTTTGGTGACAGAGTGAACAAAAGAGTGACAAGAAGGTAGAACAGCGGTGGCAGGATCTTGGTATCCCAGGTAAAAAGGAAAACTGCTGCTCTCTGATTTGCATGGGTTTGGGAAGGTGGTTTCAAAAGCAACTTTTTAGATTTTCACAGATAAATACTTGATTTTCTTTTTTAATACACTTTGTTTAGAGAACTTTCCTGAAAGCATATTCTAGATGTCAAATATTGTATCAGCACAATGGAAAATAAAGGCTTAGGTAAAAATATACACTGAAAACGTCACCTTTATCAACTGGTTGAAGTAATTTCTCCAGTTACACTGTCATGCTGAGAAAACGATCTTTTGTCTATAACTGCTACAATCATGGCTTGGCTTCATGAGCGAAGATTTGAGAAGCGCTTTACCCACGCTTACTACAAGCACACCGATGGCTGAAAAGGCCAATGCAGAATAGACAAGTCGTGTTGCAAAAAGCACAGCGGAAGGTCTCCTTAGGTGGTATAGGCAGGGCATGGTTCTTTCTGCATTGTCTTTTCTCCTCGAGAACGGTTCTGCGTGTGTTCTCAAAAGAGACAGCAGCGTTATGTATGATGTGTCTCCGAATCTCCTGATCGGAGGACGGGATGGACCACTGATGGTAGTCAATCTGGCCAAGGCTAAGATATTGTTACAGGGAGTCCTTATATCTCCTCTTTGGGACACTTCTCTTGCGGCAGCCAGTGGCGAGTGATCCTCCATCCTAGAGACGTGCCCTACCCAGCGCAGCTGCGCTGTCAGCAGCGTGGCTCAATACTGGTGGCCTCTGCCTGTTCAAGGGCAATAATATTAGACACATAGACAGTCCAGTGGATGTTTAGGATCGTATGGAGGCAGCACTGATGAAAGCATTTGAGGAGTCACAGGTGATGGCAATAGATGATCCATGATTCAGACCCATATAGAAGAGTAGACAGTACAATGGCTCTATAGACACTAATTTTTGTACTTCTCTTCAGGTGTTTATTACACCAGACTCTTTTATGGAGTTTTCCAAAGTCTCTGTATGCCTTTGCTATTCTATTTTCTATCTCTTTATCAATCATGGCGTTTGAGGAAATGATGCTTCCCAAATAGCTGAACTGCTGGACTAACTTAAGCTCTGACTTGTCAATGGTGATGTGGGGATAATGGAAGTCTTCTTGTGCAAGTTGGTAAAGAACTACTGTCTTCTTCAAGCTGACTTCCAGCCCCAAAAGCTCAGCCACCTCCACAAAGCAAGATGTTAAATACTACAGAGCTGCTTCTGTGTGGGCAATGAGGGCAGCACTGTCAGCAAAAAAGCAGCTCTCGAACAAGGTGATTTAGGGTGTTGGTGTGGGCCTTCAGCCGCCTTAGGCTGAATAGGCTCCCATCAGTACAATATTGAATATAGATGCAGTTCTGTTCATCAAAGTCTGCCACAGCCCTTTGGAGCATTATGCTGAAGAAGATTGTGAATAAAGTTGGTACAAGAAGACAAAATTGTTTCACACCATTGGTTATTGGGAAGGGCTCAGAGAGTGCATCATCATATCTGACTTGGCCTTGCTGATCCTCATGTAACAGAATAACCATTTTGAGAAAGTTGGGGGGACATCCTAAATGTTCCAAGATCTGCCACAGGCCTTTTCTATTCACAGTGTCAAAAGCTTTGGTAAGATCAATGGAAGTTACATTGTTCTGTTCTCTACGCCTCTCTTGCAATTGTCTGAGAACAAATAATTGTGTCTGTGGTGCTTCTATTTACTCTGAAACCACATTGACTTTCAGGTAGAAGTTCTTCTGCAATAGCATGTACTAACCTGTTCAATAGTATTATTGCAGGGATTTTTTCAGCAATGGAGAGAAGAGTTATACCTCGGTAATTTGAGCAGCCTGAGTTTGCTCCTTTTTTCTTGACAAGGTGATGATGATTGCATCACAGAGATCTGGCAGTAGTTCGCTTTGCTCCCAACAGTGCACAGCTAGCTCATGAAATTTTGCATGAAGTGCTTGACCTCCATGCTTCCAGATTTTGGGTGGGATCCCATCGACCCCAGCTGCCTTGCCAGTTTTCACCTGTTGAATGGCTTTAAGTCTCTTCTATGGCAGGGACTATATCAAATTAGTTTTTCACCAGTTGTGTTCTGTGCTGGATTGCAGAGTCTTGGACTACATGGTTGGCGCTGAAGAGAGTTTGAAAGTGTCCAGAACATTGATTCAGGATGGAGATTTTAACTGTGAGAAGCATTTGGCCACCTTCACTGAGTAGAGGACTTTGAAACTGGCATGTGGGTCCATACACTGCTTTCAGAGCCTCATAGAATCCTCTGTGGTCACCCAAATCTGTGCATAGTTGAGTCTTTTCTGCTAGATTAAGGCATCACTTGTTCTGGATATCACAAAGTTAAGAATTAATAAGAATGAATAGCTACTAAGCATTTTAGCATACTAGTATGATATTCTGCTTCTTCAGTGTCCAGCTCTGCTTAAGCAGAAATAAGGGGGGGGGGATAAAATCAGCATTTAAGCTTGCATAGCAAGTTAAAAAGCAACACGCAGTCAACATAAGATAGTGTTTACACTGCAGAGAGAGCAAGCATTAAAAAAGCATTAAGTAGACGCACAGATGGCTGCTCCATCACAAACTCATGATAATGCTGCATCTACAGTATGTACCTTGGGTCACTCACTAAACAGAGCTACTTAGTAAACATGAAACAAGAATTTCATAGACTCACCAACCGGTTTGGGTTGGAAGGGACCTTAAAGCTCATCCAGTTCCAACCCCTGCCATGGGCAGGGACACCTTCCACTAGAGCAGGTTACTCCAAGCCATGTCCAACCTGGCCTTGAACACTGCCAGGGATGGGGCAGCCACAGCTTCTCTGGGCACCCTGTGCCAGTGCCTCAGCACCCTCACAGGGAAGAGTTCTGCTCATCTCATTCTCCCCTCTGGCAGGTTAAAGCCATTCCCCTTGTCTGGTCCCTACAGACCCTTGTTCAAAGCTCCTCTTCAGGTTTCTTGTAGCCCCCTTAGGTATTGGAAGACAGTTATAAGGTTCCTTACTTGCTCCAACAAATCCTTATACCTGGAGATGCTGATGAAATAAGAGGTAGCAAAGCAGATTTCTTAATTTGCAAACTGTACTCATCAAGCACAATAACTCTGTGCTTGTGTTTTCTTTAAAAGAACAGTTTCAAAAATACTTGAAGAATCTGAACCAAATAAAAGTTGAAGTGGACGCCCCAGCCATGATCAGCAGCCAGAGCAGGGGAATGAGAAGCGAAAGGAGGAGGAGCAAGAGAGACATCTTTCCCTTTACTATTCCAAAGTGTAAAGTCTTCTCCATCATGACAGATTTTTTTTCAGGAACTATCACACATTCATAACACTAATTGATTTTCATAGAGAAGAGAGCAGATGAGGTCTCTTTGGGAACTGCCTGCTACATTTCTGCTTGAAAGGAGATCACTGCTGGTGTGCCTCAGCTCCTTCATAAAGAATTTAATTAACAATAGCTCCAAGAAGGAGCCCACGGTTGGGCCTCCAGCTCCCAGGTGACTCCAGTGCTCCGATGCACCACAGCAAATTAAACCTCAGCACACGGTACCTGTCTCACATCACGTTACTGTCTGGGCAGGTTCTCAGGGAAGAGCAGGGATGTGGTGGGAAGCAGGAGTTGCACTCAAAGGGACCACAAGATGCCTGCATTCAGCCTGGCAGTGACAACTTGTTTTCCTAGCTGCCACATTTGATGGCTACTCACTTCTACCCAGGATCCAGTGGCAATGCCAGAAAGCAAAATGCTTAAGGAAGCACAGTTCCAGCTGACAATCTTCCCAAATGTACATTTCAGGAGCAAGGGAAATGACACACATGAGCCCTTTGCTATGGGATACAGACGGATGACCGTGTAAATGGAGACTGGCATGTCCTATGGGAGAGGTGCTGCACCATCATCCCCAAACAGCACCAGGAATAGAAAATCACCAAGTCCGGTCTGGAAGCCCCATCTGGCACAGCAACGGATGAGAGCAGACAAAACTGGATTTCTCTTCTCTCCATCACCACTGCCACCCTCGCTGCCTTACCCCGTAGGAGCTCTCATCCTCAGAGGATTTGTTCCTTCAGATAAAACTGAAAGCAAGGGGGAAGAGAGCTGAAAATAGCAAGAGGTCCAATGCTGTAAACACATTATCAAAAGCACTTCTTGATTCTGCATATGGTCTCCAGGCTTGCAGGCAGTGCAAGGAAGGGCATGTTTTACAACCACCCCAACTGCACAGCAATTAGCGCTGCTTTACAAGGCGATGGGCAGTGGGTACAGCCTGTGCTGTATTTTTAGCCCATTTTCTTATCCTTTCAAATCTTTGCCTGTTGCAGATGCAATACCAATACATTTGATTTATTATCTATAATGTCAAAACTGAAAAGGTTAATCACCGTTATTAGTGAGTGAAAATGAGGCAAGATTATCACTCCAATGCTTGATGCTGCCAGTGGCAGCAAGTGGAGGGAAGGGCAGCCACGCTCAGGCACTGTCCACATTCAACCTGCCTGAGTCACAAGTCCTTGGCCACAGCCACCACCACAGGAGGGTTACAGAGCATAAAGCAGCTCCACCAAACAAAGATTATCCCAAAATCTGGCCAAGCACCATCCCACAGGCACATCACTGGCAGCACTTCCCGTAATTTCCACTGAAGGCTCAGCCTCAGCACTGCACTGAGCTGTAACAACCACTTTGATTCACCTCAGAGGGAGCTGCATTTCAGTTTGGGTAAATTTATCCTTAAGAATGAGCTGCAGACTCCAGCGATGCTAAAGCTCCTCTGAAAGGAAGGCCGGGGGAGGGAAAAGAACATTACAAATATACTAACTCTCCACCTAGCTTGTCTCCACGACAGTTGGCAGCATTATCTGCTTCTTCAGTAGTTCAAAAGAAAAAACACCACCACCTCTAATGGGATACAAGAAGAACTATTTTTATAGATGTTGTGTTCATATAAACACCATAGATTTATGCAAAAAGCCCTGTCAAAGCAGCAATCTGGAAAAGAAGAGCTCTGGAGCACCTTGCAGCATCACTGCCTGCTCTGTACCACCAGAAAAGGGACAAAAATCACCACTAGCCAAGGCCAACACCATCCTGCTTCCAATGAAAGGGCCTAGACCTGTGTGTACCAGCAGTATGTTTAGCTTGATACACACATCATGGGCTTAGATGTGAAAATCCCACAGGTTCCAATAGTTCTGGAGTATGAAAAGATTCTCTTGGAATACAAAATAGTAACATATATTTGGAGAAATACACAGAAGTTATTAAAGACTCGAAAATCAGACCAAGAAGGTTTTGGCAGGAAGGTCAAAACATACAATCAAACCATAGCATTAATTGCTGTGATAGACATGCCATCAACAAGATACTCAGCAACGCTCACCACTCCCATATGATTACAAACTTGCTTTGCTGTTTTGGAGGTGTCTTCTAAGCTGAAACACAAACCAAAGCCCTGCGTGTACTCTGGGATGTACTTCACACTCCTTTCTGAAGCAAAAGTGTTAATAATACATAGGTTTAACTCTTACATAAAAAAAAACCAAGATCAGATCATGCCTTGCAGGCATCAGTTGCTGATCCCATGTCTGTTTGTAGGGTAGGAGACACCTTAAGGAATTAATTCAAACAAAAAAAATCATCAACATGTCTATTGATTATTTTTAAGGCGCAGGAATGTTTAAACCCCCTGCTTATTGTGCAGATTATATGCCATTTTATGCTCTTAAAAATCAGGTTTAATTTCACCATTTTTATGTAATCAACTCTGCCTTGGTGATTGTTTTTAAAACAGATTTAAATCTGAAAAGACATGTATTTACATGAGTCATTACAATCCCAGTTCTGTGCAACAAGCAACTGCAGCAACTATTCTGCTGTCTTCTTCTTTATTAAGTTTAGCAATCCAGTGGGAAGGAAGACGTGAAAATATGACAGGTGAAGTTCCTGATGACTGGAAAAAGGGAAATATAACCCCCATTTTCAAGAAGGGGAAAATGGATGAGCCCGGAAACTACGGAGCAGTCAGCCTCACCTCTGTGCCTGGCAAAATCTTGGAGCGGATTGTCCTGGAAGGCATGCTGAGGCA